>JAHRHZ010000008.1:9200049-9295391 GCA_024137785.1 Ginglymostoma cirratum | reverse complement strand
ATGTCAAAACAAAACTGCAGCTTATAGCCACCCTGTAACAAAAACTACAGCTTATGTCCATTCTATGTCAAAACAAAACTGCAGCTTATAGCCACTCTACTTTTGGGAACAATAATATAAAGGAGACTGGAGCCTCCAACGCAACCATTTGCACAGCAGCCCCCAGACACACCTCACTCACCTGGTAGGTATTCATTGTCGATCGATAGACTGGATTCGCTGAGTGAGACATGGTGCAGATCAAAGCGAATATTTTACAACAGGGGAACGAGTGGGGAGAAAGTTTTTTTGGGGGGGTAAATGACCTGTTTTTGCCAGCTCTTTTCCCTGCAGCTGGTCACTTTCCCCTCGCTGGAGAGCTAGGAAGGTAGCTCCAGACCCAAATAAAAGGCGGACCGTCTGGTTAATTATTCATCGGGGTGTTAGGAATTTCATTGGTTTTTGCAGGACTGACTCCTTCCAGCTTGGAGAGCTCGACTTTAAACAGCAGGAAACTGTGTGTCGAGAAAATTTAAACACCTGAGGTTTCCTGTTTGCTTCCCGGTTATCCACTTTATTCTTGGGATTTTATTTTAATTCTCTCTCTCTTCTGCAAAATTGCAAATACAGAAAAGGTTGCATTGCAATTAGCCACTTGGATTGACCTCAGGTCCTCATTGCAAACCACTCCTGCTGATCCACAAGGTGTGGAGGTAAGCATGAGGCAATTCGGCCCATAGTGACCTCTCCATCAGTGGACCGAGCCAATGGCTGATCTGGTGATCCTCAAAACCACCTGGTGCAACCTTTCCCCGCAATCCACGATTCTATCGCCTATCAAAGTCTCAGATACTCCCAACCCTCACTACCCACTGCAGTAAAGGATTCCACACATTCACCCTGGAAGAAATTCCTCCTCATGTCAGTTTTCAATAGATGACCCCTTACTCTGAGATAATGTCCTCTGGACCTTAGATAAACAAATCCAAATTACTCGTGGTATTCCCGGCGTGGTATGACTTGTGCCTTATATAGAATCAGAAAATCCCTACAGTGTGGAAGCAGGCCATTCCGTCATCGAGTCCACACGGACCTCCTAAGACTATCCCACCCAGACCCATCCCCCCTACCCTATCCCTGTAACCCTGCATTTCCCATGATTAATCCACCCCAACCTCCACATCCCTGGACACTATGGGGACAATTTAGCATGGCCAATCCACCCTAACCTGCACATCCCTGGACACTATGGGGACAATTTAGCACAGCCAATCCACCCTAACGTGCACATCCCTGGACACTATGGGACAATTTAGCATGGCCAATCCACCCTAACCTGCACATCCCTGGACACTATGGGGACAATTTAGCACAGCCAATCCACCCTAACCTGCACATCCCTGGACACTATGGGACAATTTAGCACGGCCAATCCACCCTAACCTGCATATCCCTGTACACTATGGGTTAGTTAGCACAGCCAATCCACCCTAACCTGCACATCCCTGGACACTATGGGGACAATTTAGCATGGCCAATCCACCCTAACCTGCACATCCCTGGACACTATGGGGACAATTTAGCATGGCCAATCCACCCTAACGTGCACATCCCTGGACACTATGGGACAATTTAGCATGGCCAATCCACCCTAACCTGCACATCCCTGGACACTATGGGGACAATTTAGCACGGCTAATCTGCCCCAGCCTAACATTTTCAGGGACATAAGGAAGAAAGGAGGACACGCTCCTATCTACATCAATGGAGCTGATCTGGAGAAGGTCGAGAGCGTCAAGTTCCTAGGAATGACGATAGCTAACAACCTGTCCTGGACCACCCATGTAGATGCGACAGTCAAGAAGGCCTCTTCTTCCTCAGGAGGCTTAGGAAATTCGGCATGTCCATGAGGACCGTCACCAACTTTTACTGATGCACCATAGGAAGCATTCTACCTGGTTGCATCACGGCCTGGTATAGCAACTGCTCTGCCCAGCGCCATAATAAACTACAGAAAGTTGTGTACACAGTCCAGACCATCACGCAAGCCAACCTCCCATCCATGGACTCCATCCATACTTCTCGTTACCACGGAAAGGCTGCCAACATCATCAAAGACCTTCCCACCCCGGTAACACTCTCTTTCAACCTCTTCCGTCAGGCAGAAGAAACAGAAGCTGTGTCGAACACACGCACCAACAGGTTCAAGAACAGCTTCTTCCGCGCTGTTATTAGACGTCTGAATGCACCTCTCTAATTTCAAATCTAATATTGAGCTTGCTTTGTGCACCTCCTGTGCAGCGGTAATCCTGTGTGCCTCCTTCTGTCTAAGCACCCTATGATCTGTGTGACCTTATGTGTTATGATCTGCCTATACTGCTCACAAAACAAAATTTTTGCACTATACTTAGGTGAATGTGACAACAATAAATCGAATCAAATCAGAACCTTTCTATTTTTATACTGTGCATCCTTTGCAATAAAGCCCAGCATTCCATTTTCCTTCCCTATGACCCACTGAAAACTAGATACTAGATTTTTGTGATTTATGCACAGAGACCATCCATCCCCCATGCCCACCCCACAGTTTTGTATCTTTTAGCCATCTCTCTCTATTTAAATAATTTTTAGCTCTTCTATTTTTCCTGCCAAAGTGCATAAGCTCACACATTTTCCCACAATAAATTCTTTCTGCCAAGTTCTTTTTCACTCACATAACCCGTCTATATCCCTCTGCAGACTCTTCGTCTCATCCTCACTACTTGCTTTCCACCTATTTTTGTATCATCTGCAAACTTGGTGATAGTACATTCTCTTCCCTCTTCCAAGTCATGTATATATTGCAACATTATAACACCAGCACTGATCCCTGTGGAACTCCACTAGTTAACAGGTTGCCATCCTGAAAATGCAGCCCTTATCCCAACTATCTCTCTCCTCTATCAGTTAGCCAATTCTCTATCCTTGCTAATGTAATACTGAACATCATGGTCTCATCTTTTTAAGTTGTCTTATGTACAGTACCTTATTGAATGCCTTTTGGACATTCAAATATATTACATCTACAGGCTCTTCTTTATCTATCTTGCTGTTACTCCTCAGAGTTTTGTTTTGTGTGCAGTATAGGCATATCATAACATATAAAGACATACAGATCATGGGGGTATTTAGACAGAGCAAAGCATACAAAGCTACAACAGGATGTGCACAAAAACAAGATCAACATTGGATTTCAAATTAAAGAGGTCGACTTAGCAGTCTAATAACAGCAGGGAAGAAGCTGTTCTTGAACTCCTTGGTACATGTGTTTGAATTTCTGTGTCTTCTGCCTAATGAAAGATGTTGGAAGAGAGTATCATTAGGGTGGGAGAGGTCTTTGATAATGTTGGCAGCATTTCCACAGCAACGAGAAGTTGTAGATGGAGTCTGTGAATGGGAGGTTGGCTTGCATGATGATCTGGTCTGTGTATACATCGTGCTGAGCAGAGCAGTTGCCATACCAGGCCATGATGCACCTGGATAGAATGCTTCCTATGGTGCATCTATGAAGGTTGGTGAGGGTCCTGATGGACATGCCGAATTTCTAATAAATTTGCTATTCTTGATTTCCCCTTCATGAAGCTATTAATGACTTTGCTTAATGATATTATGTATTTAGAGTCCTACTGTCATACAGCAGGAAACAGATCCTTCGGTCCAACCAGTCTAAGCCGACCATAATCCCAAACTAAACTAGTCCCAACTGTCTGCATTTGGCCCGTATCCCTCCAAACATTTCTTGATCATAAATTTTTCTAAATACGTTTTAAACATTGCAAACGTACCCGCATCCACCACTTCCTCTGAAAGTTCATTCCACACACTAACCACTCTGTTTGTAAAACAACTGCCCCAATGTCTGTTTTAAATCTATCTTCTCTCATCTTAAAAAATGCCCCCGGTCTTGAAATCCCCCAGCCTAGGGAAAAGACACCTGCCATTCACATTCTCTATAATCCCTCATGATTTTATAAACCTCTATAAGGTCACGCCTCAATGTCCTACACTCCAGTGAAAAAAGTTCCAGCCTATTTCTAAAAACTGTGCTGCTATATCCTTTATAATAGATACGACCGTGCTCCTAATAACAGATATTAAACTAACTGACCAATAGTTATCTGTTTTTCTTTAATAAGGATGTTACATTGGCAGTTTTCTAATCCTGTGGGACTTTTCCAGAGTTTTGGGAATCTTGGAAGATTACTTCCAGTGTATCCATTATCTGAGTCACTATTTCCTTTGATATCCAGGATGCAATCCATTACGTCCAGGGCAATTATTAGTCCTTAGCCCCATTAGTTCCCTAGTGCTTTTTGTCTTGAGATAGTTATTGAATTTAATTACCCCACTCCCACCCTTGTTAGCCATTTGATTATTTAGTACTTTTCGAGCACTATTAGTGTCCTACACCATAAAGGCTGATCCATGAATTTATTCAACTTTTCTGCCATTTCCTGATTCGCCATTATTGTTTCCCCAGCCTTTTTCTTCAGGGGCCTATGTTCACTTTGGTCTCCGTATTCCTTTTTATATATTTAAAGAAACTCTTACTGTCTTATTTCTGTTTTTATTACTTGTAAATTTATATTCATTGTTTATTTTGTGTTTTGTTCGTTCACCTTTTGCTGGTTTATCACATTTTCCCAATTCTCTGGTTTACCACTAACCTTTGTCATCTTTCATTTTGATGCTATCCTTAACTTCCTTGATTAATCATATTTGGTTGATCATAGAGTCATAGAGACGTACAGCCTAGAAATAGATTCTTCAGTCCAACTCGTCCATACTGACCAGGTATCCTAAATTAATCTAGTCCCATTTGCCAGCATTTGGCCCATATCCCTCTAAACCCTTCCTATTCATGTACCCATCCAGATGCCTTTTAAATATTGTAATTGTACCAGCCTCCACCACTTCCACTGGCAGCTCATTTGAGACATGCACCACCTCCTGCGTGAAAAAGTTGCCCTTTAGGTCTCTTTTAAATCTTTCCCCTCTCACCTTAAACCTTTCTCATCTTGCTTAGGACTCCCCCACCCTGGGGAAAAGACCTTGGCTATTTACCCTATCCACGCCCCTTGTGATTTTATCAAACTCTATAAGATCATCCCTCAGCCTCCGATGCTCCAGGGAAAATAGCCCCAGCCTTTTCAGCCTCTCCCTATAGCTCAAACCCTCCAACTCTGGCAACATCCTTGTAACATCATTTTTGCAACCTTTCAAGTTTAACATCTTCCCTAATCAGGGAGACCAGAACTGAATTATTGAATTCTTGGAATCCTCCTTCTTCACTGGGACATATATTTGCTGTGAGTTTTGAACTATTTTCTTAAGCCTCTGCAATTGTTTCTCAACTGTATTTTTTACAAAACCCCTTTCCCCGGCCACTTCAGCCAACTCTGCCTTCATTCCGATGTAATTATCCTTATTTAGGTTTCATACACACATTTCTGGTCCAAGTCCCTCACAATAAAACTCAGTGCTAAATTATATCATGTTATGGTCAGAATTCTCTGGGGTTTTATTTTTTTTTCCTTTCTGAGGTCATCTCATAAAATTTACCTCATTATACATTAACAGATCCAAAACAGACTGAAACTAAAACAGAAATTGGTGGAAATGCTCAGCAGATCTGACAGCATCTGTGGAGAGAAATCAGAGTTAACGTTTTGGGTCCAGTGACCCTTCCTCAGAATCCTTCCAGTTCTGGACATCTAAACATCCTTTAGGGAATGAAATCTGCCATCCTTACCTGGTCTGGCCTACATGTGATTCCAGACCCACAGCAATGTGGTTGACTTTTAACTGCACCCTGGAATGATGCAGCAAGCCACTGAGATAAAGAGCAATATGGGGAATGCAAAAAATACTTGCTTTTTTAATTATTCCCATATCACAAGAATGAATAAATTTCAAAATTCCTATTTCCACAAGCAGTGAACTGTCTTAATTCCACAACAAAATTAATGGAAAGGTTCCTTTTTTTTTTGAATGTTACTGGCAAATGCAAAGCATTTGTTAGTTATAGATTCTGATTTGCTGAGCCATTGCCATGGAGAATGAACACCTTAATGGTGATTCGCTGCCAGGTTTTGTTTAAATTTTAAATGAGACACATTGACTCTGATTTGTCACTGCATTGCCCTGAGAGTAGAAATATAGAAACTTAGAAAATGGATGCAAGAGTAGGCCATTCGGCCCTTCAAGCCTGCACCACCGCTCAATATGATCACGGCTGATCATGCAATCTCAGTATCCCATTCCCACTTTCTCTCCATACCCCTTGATCCCTTTGGTCGCAAGGGCCATATCCAGCTACCCCTTGAATATATCTAACAAACTGTCCACAACAGCTTTCTGTGGGAGAGAATTCCACAGGTTCACAGCTCTCTGAGTGAAGAAATGACCCAATGAGTGGCTGTTAACTCTCATTGCAGCATCCATGTTGCTTTTCCCTACTGCTTTGGTATTCTTGCAAATTATCCTGATGAATACATGATGAAAAGCTTGGACAAAATGATATTTTCTTTAAGAAAAACAGGACGTTTTATTTCTTATGATCATCATTACAGAGACGAGCTTTCAATTGGAATACATAAAGGTGACTGTTTATAGACATGACATATTACAGCTATCCTCTGTAGTTACTATCTCCAGCCTGTCACAGCTTCTGGCTGTAGTGATTGTAACGAGGTCAGCGAGGTAGACCCCATAGATTATGAGCACTCTGATTGGACCAGATTAACAGTTACAATCAGGGAGCCCTGGCTGACAGATAGAAACAGGAGTGTCAGACATCCCATTTACGCTGAGAGCTGGCTCTGAGTGAACTGGATCAGTGTCAAGGATTTTCCATGTGTAAATAAAGGGGGACACGTGATGGAATACCGGTCCCTGTGGAGTTATTTCACCTGCCATAACCTCTCACCAATTTAAAACAGAGATGAGAAGGAATTTCTTTTCTCAGAGGTTGAGAAGTCTTTGGAACTCCTTGCCTCTGTGAGCTGTGGGGGCAGAGTCCTTGTGTATATTCAGGGCTGAGATAGATAGATCCTTGATCAGGAGAGTCAAGAACAGGATAGTGGACATGGGAAATGTCGGATCGGCCATGATCCTATTGAATGGTGGAGCAGGCACGAGGGGCCGAATGGCCTGCGCCTGTTCCTGTTTCTTACAGTTACCCCTACCCTGCCTCCCCATAACTACACTATGTATTGGAAAAGTCTTGTGCAACATTCACATAACTTCTTGAGCAACATTTGCAGAAGGGAACAAAACGTTCATACATAGAGGCGTCAATTCTCTTTATTGCTCCTGGGTTGCAGTGGAATTTGACTTGGGATGTAATTAAATGTTTAAGGCTGCGCTTTGAATAGGAGATAGACGTTACTTCCTTACTGGTTGACTTTTAATTGCACTACATCAAAAGGAACGTTGGGTCAGAATTGGTGCCAGTTCCCCGACTGATCAAGGATCTATCAATCTCAGCCTTAAATTTACGCAAGGACTCTGCCCCCACAACTCTCTGTGGCAAGGAAATCCAAATACTGGTTGTACAGTTCAACCGCCAACATTGACGGTCTGTTCTACCAAAAACTATCAGTCCAAAGATGTACTGGTTGAGGAGAATTACCCATGCTAAATTGCCCATAGTGTCCGGGGATGTATGTGCAGGCTAGGTGGATTAGCCATAGGAAATCCAGAGTTACAGGGATAGTGGGACTCAGTCCGGGAGGGACGCTGTTCGGAGGGTCGGTGTGGACTCAATGGGCTGAGTGGCCTGCTCTCCCACCATAGTTTTTGGATGCAAAAAGTGGGAATACAGGAGCTGCTTCTCCTTGTGGCTCCCTCTCAAGCTGCAATCTCCGTAGTTTGGTAAAAACTTTGTACATCTTGTTGCGAAACAGTTGAAAAAGTTACACCTTGTTGACAGAGGCATAAGTGAGTGTTGACACAAGGTACTAAGCTTCATAATTACTGATAAATAACCTGACTAGTCCGGTCAAACCATTTTGATGTTGGCGCAATGTCAAACGATAAGAAGTGGAGGATTTTCATGTTTAAAAAATATTAAAAAAGTACTTGAAAATATTGCTTCAGTTCTTTCATTATATAAATAGTATTTGGTAATACAGAACTTGATGGCTGCTGCTAATTAAAGATATCTCGATGAAACTTTTCTGTCTTAGATAAATACATGAATAAGAAATGTTTGGAGGGATATGGGAGAAAGTTCAGGCAGATGGGATTAGCTTCATTTGGGATTATAGTCAGAATGGACTGGTTGGACCGTAAGGTCTGTTTCCGTGCCAGACGACTCTATGACTCTACCCTCGTCAGAAACAACATAGCTTACAATGTGGAGCAAAGAGATTTCTGATGAAGGGTCTAGGCCCGAAACGTCAAGTTTTCCTGCTCCTATGATGCTGCTTGACCTGCTGTGTTCATCCAGCCCCATGCTTGTTATCTAGGTACTGCAGATGCTGGAGAATCCGAGATAACAAGGTGTGGAGCTGGATGAACACAGCAGGCCGAGCAGCATCATAGAAATTTCTGATGAAGGGTCTAGGCCCGAAACGTCAAGCTTTCCTGCTCCTATGATGCTGCTTGGCCTGCTGTGTTCATCCAGCCCCACACCTTGTTATCAAAGAGTTGGCAGCCTCATTAAGTACTTACTTTGATTCTGGCTTCACAAAGGAGGACACAAATAATGTCTCAAAAATGTTGGTGAACACACGGTCTAGAGAGAGGACAGAACTGAAGGAAATCAGCAATAGTAGGGAAATGGTGTTGGGGAAATTGATGGGATTAAATGTTGATAAATTCCCAGGAGCCGACAACCTACATCCCAGAGCACTTAAGGAAGTGGCCCTAGAAATAGTGGTTGCATTGGTGGTCATATTTGAAGATTCTATAGCCTCTGAAACAGTTCTTACGGATTGGAGGGTAGCTAATGTGATCCTACTATGTAAAAAAGAGAGATAGACAGAAAATAGGAAATTACAGCCCTCAGTAAAGGGCTCACCTTTATCCCCCTCCACCCTAACATCAATGAATACCGCTCACGCTTGGACACTGAACAGTTTTTCCGCTGCCTCCACCTCCGCACTTCCTTCTTCAATCACGAGCCTAACCTTCCCTCTACTGACCCCTTCTCCTGCCTCCAACACACCCCATCCTCCTGGACACCACCCCACGGCCTCCTATCCTCCCTCGACCTCTTCATCTCCAACTGCCGTCAAGACATCAATCGCTTCAACCTCTCCCCCACAGAGTGTGCAGCCAAATCAGAGATAGTAGGAACTGCCGATGCTGGAGAATCTGAGATAACAAGGCGTAGAGCTGGATGAACACAGCAGGCCAAGCAGCATCAGAAGAGCAGGAAAGCTGACATTTCGGGTCTAGACCTTGGCCTGCTGTGTTCATCCAGCTCTACACCTTGTTATCTCTAAACAGAGAAACCATATTGCCGATAGACTGGCTGGTGAGGAAAATATCCATCTTCTACATTATCTTTATTCTTTCACTGGATGTCAGTATCATTGAGAAGGTGGGCAGGAGTTACCCATCCTTAATTGGAGGGATAATCCACTGCAATGAACTATTGCAGACCAAATTATGGAAGTAGACCCACATCGATGGTGAGGAACACATTTCAGGATTTTGACCGAGTAACAGTCAAGGACCAACAATAAAATATGATGTGTGGACCAGAGGGAACTTACAGGTGATGGTGTGCCCATGTATCTGTTGCCTTTGCTCTTCTAAATGGTGAAGTCAAAGGCTTGGAAAGCGCTATTGAAAGAGGCTTGCTGGGTTACTGCTGTGAATCCTGTAGATGGTACACACTGCTACCACCGTACATGAATGGTGAAGATTGATGATGGTGGATATAGTGCTTTGTCCTGGATGGTGTCATGTTCCGAATGATGTTGGAGCTATGCAGCCAGGCAAATGGGGGCACTCCGTCGCACTTGTGTCTAGTAGGAGCTGGACAGGCTTTGGGGTGTCAGGTGAGTTACTAACTGAAGAATTAACATCCTCTACCCAGTTTTTGGAGCCAGAGCATTTACATCCAATTAAGTCAGTGGCAAGGCCAGGATGTTGATGATGGGAGATTCCAAAATGGCAATGCCATTGAACGTCAAGGGGAGATGCTCATTGCATGGCACTGCGTGACATTTATGTTACTTGCCTGATCACATTTTCTTAGCCAACCTGGCCAAACATGCTGATAAGTGTGCTTTTAGCTGTTATAGAGGTGTTGGAATGAAACTTTTTGCGAGTCATAATGTTCTTATTAAGATTAGTATTGACTAACAGTGGTGGTGGTATTAAGATTAGGAAATGTGTATACAGTGTAGTCAGTTGGACTGTGAATATGAATTAAGATGTAGCAGTTTAGTAATGAATGATTCAGTTCACTCTGCATGTCTGCATTTTACAATAAGAATTTTACCCAACCTTCTGCACTGTGCTTAGTATTCTTATCCAAAAGATCCAGCTGTTACTGCTGGTACATATGCCCTCCGATGTGGGTGAGGGTTAATACAATACTGTTTCAAACAGTAACAGAGCCCCAAATTCACTGTCAGCGATGAAATGCTTCAGAATCAATCTCAGCCCATTTCTGAGCAGACAACGCCATCTCTCCGGTGGCCCATGTAACTACAGGGCATGTCATCTATTTTATTCACCCACCTCTTAGATTCGGCATTTGTAGTAGGACAGGTCAAGTGAACAATGCAGTGACTTAATCTCCTCTTTAAAGAACACTGTCACTGCACATTATTCTATATTGAATCCCAATGTAGATAAATCCTGGGGCAATTACATTTGTAACCATTATGGAACAGGTCAGGACATTTAACATATGTGTTTAAGCCCCTGGCATCTCTTCAAAATATAAAACAGGGGTTAACAAAATGGTTTATTTTTAGTGAGATTATTTAGAATAGTCCTTAAACAGATGCTGGTGACTGCTTTTTTGGAGGAAGACCAAGGGGGAAAAAATGTTTACATAGCTGTTCTAGCACATTCTCAAAATGTCCCAAAGCTTTTCATAGCCTGGTGAATTTTTTTTTTTAAAAGCAAAAACCCTGATGCAGGTAAAACCCTGTTTACATAAAGCAATGTCCAACAATCAGCAAATATGAGGAACCCCTACGGCTTTGGTTGAGGGGGGAAAGTTGGCACCAGAAATAAAATGATCAATAGCCTTCACCACTTCCCATATACTGAAGCAGTCCATGCTTGATGCACTTCACCCTTGGGTCTTAGAAGAAATAACTAGTGAGATAGTTGATGCATTGCTTCTACTTTTCCAAAATTCCGTGGATTTGGAAAAGGTTCCATCAGATCGGTAAATGTAAAGGAGATGTAAATCAGGAAACCACAGGCCAGTTAGCTTACATTCACGAAAAGCAAAATGTTAAAAGCTATTACTTAAGATTACATCAAGGCTCTTAAAAATTCAAGTAATCAGGCAGAGTCAACATGATTCTGTGAAAGAGAAGTCATGTTTAACCAATTATTAGAGTTCTTTGAGGAAGTAATAAGCTGTAATAAAGAGTAACCAATAGATGTACCATAGTTAGATTTCCAGAAGACATCTGATAGTGTGCCACAAAGGTCACTGTGGAAAATAAAGGTTCATGGTAGGGTAGAGGGTAACAGATTAGGGTTAGATTAGCTACCTGACAAGAAACAGAGTAAGCATAAATAGGTCTTTTTCTGGTTGACAAGACATAACAAATAGTATACCTTGGGGCTCCGTGCTGGGCTCCAACATTTTTACAACTTCCATAAATGACTTGAATGAAAGAACCGAAGGCACGGTAGCTAAATTTGCTGATGATACAAAGATAGGAAAAGTAAGTTCCGAAGAGGACAGAAGGAGGCTACAAAGGAATAGCAATAGGTTAGGTGAGTGGGCAAAGATCTGGCAAATGGAACATTGTAGGAAAGGATAAAATTGTCCATTTTGACAGGAAGAATTTTTAAAAATCGAAATGGTGAGAGTAAGCAGTGCCAAGAAGCAGAGGGATCAGGATGTTCTAGTTGCCTGAATCACAAATGTTTAGTATGCTGGTACAGCAAGTAATTAGGAAAGCTAGTTAAATTATTAATAATTCACTGCAGGAGAAATTGAGCAGAGAAGTAGAGAGGTCTGCTTCAGTTATAGAGGGCGCTGCTGAGCTCATAGCTAGAGTATTGGCGTCATTATTAAAGCGAGGATGTAAATGTATTAGAGGCAGTTCAGAGAAAGTTTACTAGACTCACATCTGGAATGGACAGGTAGCCTTATGAGGAAAGGTTAGACCACTTGGTCCACTAGTCCATGCTGAACATAGTCCTAGACTAAGCTAGTCCCACCTGCCTGCTCCTGGCCCATATCATACTAAGAGGCTGCATGATTTAAATATACATGACCCTTACAGGTCTTGACAGAATGGATTTGGAGAGAATGTCTCCCCTCATGGAAGAATCTGAACCAGTGGTCACCATTAAAAATAAGAGATCACCCACTTAAGACAGATGTAGTGATTATTTTCTTAGAGGGTCTCAAGTCTTGGAACTGTTTCTCAAAATATAGTTGGAGCAGAGTGTTTGAATATTTTGAAGGCAGATAGTTTCTTGGGAAACACATCAGTGAAAAGTTACAGGCGGGTAGGCGAGAATGTGGCGCGGTCATTACAATCAGATCAGCCATTTTCTTATTAAATGCAGAGGTTTGAGATGCCAGATAACTTGTTCCCACTCCTAATTCAAATGTCTGTATGTCTGTTTCTGAGGCAATCCCAAGAATGGGACTCAGTGTAACACCCACTTGCAGTAACAGGAAAGTATAATTCCCCAATTTTCAACAGCACTTACAAATAGTTTTGTTTAGAATATTTCTAATGTAAATTTGTTGAAAACAGCCTCCTTATCTTACCCTCAAATCCTTCCCCTCCCCCCCCCCCCATGCTCTTTAAGTAATCTCCTCCAACTACACTCCTCACATCCTCCTATCCACCCTGTTGCTGCTTGTTGTCCACACTGCCACAGAAGACTGCTCCTGCAGCTGTTAATCCCTGGAACTCATTTGCCATTTTAACTCATCATCTCCCCGACTTTACCCAAAACATTCTCTTTAGTGTCTGCCTGCACATCATTGTACATTTTTTCAACCTCATTTAAACCCAATGACATTTCATTCTGAAGAATGTGTAACTGAGGGGTGGCAGATTCTTGCAAATTACCAAGAGGCATTGTATTTAAATATTCTTTCCACAAGTCCAATCCAGCCATTTGACAAAATAAATATCCTTTGTTTAAATAATTATAGTTTGAAAAAAAAACTTAGTTATCCTTTTATTATAATCACATTGTACATTGTTAATGAAAATCAAGATCAGAATTGCATTACAGATAACTGAGGCACACTGTATTACAGTTCAATCCTTCATATTGTAACATCAGTTGAAGTTTTGATGCTCACAGTCTCAAAATTGTTTATCGGTTTTCCACTTCAACAAACTAATCATCATGACATATTCTTAAATACAACCACCAAAACAGAGTTTATAATTTAAATAAATTAAAACATAACTGTTAAGTAAGGCAGTCAGTTCAATGTCAATTGGCGACTTCAGGACAAAAGAAAATGATGAAAATACAATGAAAGTCCACTTGGTCCATCACATTTGCTTCTCTCGGAGGCACTGTGTCATCTATTTGATCAAGGGTTTTAAAAATAAAGACCCAGATTTATATAGCACCTTTCTGGACCTCAGAGGTCTCCTAGTGCTTTGTGGCCAGTCTAGTTTTTGAACTTTTCTTCTGTCTAGCCAACTGCTGTAATGCAGGGGAGACAGCAGCCAAGTAGTATGCAGCAACATCCCATAAACAGCAGCATGAGATTCCGTTTACACTTCCCATTCAGGATAAATAGGGCCTTCGTTTTAATGCTTCATCTGATTGATTTCTACCTTTAACCCTTGCTAACAACTATTTTAGATAAATTCAAGTCTAGAAAAACAGGTTGCCCATTTTCTGGGTTAACTAAAGTGGGGTGGGAGTGGATGAAAAACAAAGTATGTCGCAGTGAAAACCATTCAGTCTCTCCTGTGACAAAGAACAAAAAAAACCTTTTTTCCACTCATCATCATCATCATCATCACACACACAAATACATCATTCACTGACACTGGAGAATTCCTATGGTATGGTACTGCACTATGAAGCCTTGTGGAAACTGTAACACACACACACACAGACACAGACAAACGCCCACCCACCCACCCCAAATGGATACTCATTTGCCTTATGTTGTCCATTCAGTTTGAAGAGGCCACAAATGTTTGCTCACTTGCTAACATATATTAACAGCACTTTGTTGTCAACTTGGAAGAAATATGAAATCACAGACGCTTAGAAACAACAAATTACATAAGACAAAATAAATATATTCCTCAAAAGACCACCTATCTCAGGTGCATTGGCTATTCATCAGCTCCAGGGGCTGGGTAACTCTGATAAATCCACAATGAAAGCAAATATAAGAATATACCTAGACACATTAAAACGTGTTTAATTCCACTCGGTTACGATTCTTATGATTGCTATACTTTGCAATTTACAGTGATCACAACCAGCCATCGTTCCGCTGAGAACCACTACTGATGTTTGCACAGCCAATTCCTAATGTAATCACCCACAGTGAACGTTACCATTGTTTGAATAAAAAGCATTCAAAACAGGACCAGGTAATTTGATAAGAATAGAAGAGGATGTGAAGGCCATTCAGCCCATCCAGCCTGATTCTAGTTTCCACAAACCATGAACTTGCCATTACTGTGACAGCAGTCATCTTTCTCAAATGTGAAATGCAAATGAGTAACCATCTTTAAAGAAAAAAGGCAAGTATTGATGTTGATGGATGGGTACATTCGAAACCAAGATTTCTTCTCTTTTGTTCTCTTTCTTGGTTTTCTTTGTACAAAACAGAAGACTGTTGGGATCAGCCTCTGTAATTGGTGCAGCATAGCACAAAGCAGCATTGTTTAATTTTTAATCCTAATAAATATAATATTCAGTCAGCTCCTGTAGTATGGTAGGTGCTTACAAAGCCAACTTGGTCAGTCTTATTAATGTAGCCTTCCATTTACTCTTTCCCTTCTCCCAAGTCAAGCACTTAACAGAAGTTGAACGAGTTGCTGAATTTTCTCCCTCTCCTGGTGGATGTAGATTTGTGTGTCCCAAAGCATGTTGATTAAAATAGCGTCATCAATCTCATCCAACATCACATCCATCTTTAGTTGCGAATTGAGCCTGGGAGAAAAAACAAGGACAGTAAAGTTACCATAGTGCTACTGGACCATAGGACTATTCTCTCATTGGTGGTATCTTAAAAGGAGGATCACCACGCCTAAGGCAAGGGGAGAGGTTGAAAAGGAGACAATCCTTCATGGCAAGCTTAGCCAGTGTCAGGTATTGAACCCTTGCGTCACTCTGCACTGCAAACCAGCCAATCAACCAACTAAACTAACTGACAGCCCCCCACACAAGCTCCCAAACATGACAGCATCAAACCAGCTTGATATATGAAGTTCATTCGCTCAGTTTCCTTACACAGTCAAGTCTCAGACACATTTCCCAGCTGGTTTATTCCATAACCAAGTTGCCAGCTAGCGCTGTACTGAGACAGAACACCAACTAACCTCAAATGATGAGGTAGCAGTACAGCGTAGGCAGCAGGGTGAGTCACCAAGCCTCAGTGACTTGCACTAAGTCCAGATTTCAGTAGGCGTGTCTGATCATATTGTGCAGGAGTTGTCAAAGTTCCACCCAAAGTCTGAATGAAGTCAGTGGAGCGGAGGTTTACCGTCCTTAGAAACTAAATGACAACTTTAGGAGAAGCAGCTTAGGGACTGCTTAGCTGCATATTATGGAACCTTCTGGGCCATATGAAAAAGTATAAAATCAATGTTATCATTACAGTGTAAAGTTCTCAATCTACAGATAACAACAGATCTTGGATTCTGATTGAAGATTAATCTACTTAATGAAACAAGTGCAATAAAACAAAAGCTGTTGCCCACAAAGATCAAACATGTCACATAAAATATTGGACCATACTTCAATAGCAATATCACCAGGCCTGTAAAGGCACTCATTACTCCTTCTGATTGTGCAGTCTAAGTGGACATCATTGTATAACAATGTTGGACAGATTAGTAGTTATGTTTAGCCTGCTGTCATTAAAGGTCCAAAGTGAAACAGCTGTACATCATGGATAGTACATCTGTCTCAAGGCCGTCACACTACAGACTTCACATTTATATATGTATATGCAAAATAGCCCTGAAAGACAGACAAAAAGAAAATGCTGATTCAAAGCAATACATTTGCAACAGGTCCAAAGCAGCCAGTAAGGGATCTCAAGAATTTCCAGGCATCTATATTTAACCAGAATAAGACAACTGCAGATACTAGAAATCTGAAACAAAAACAAAAATTGCTCGAGAAACTCAGTGGGTCTTGCAGCATCTGTGAGGAGAAAGCCGAGTTACTGTTTTGGGTCCAGTGAACAGTTTTAATGAAGGGTCACTTAACTCAAAACGTTAATTCTGTTTCTCTCCTCATAAATGCTGCCAGATAATGCTGAGTTTCTCCAGTAATTTCTGTTTTTCTTACATTTAACCGGATTTATCTATTCAGACCACCTCCTTCCAGCAAAACTGGAATCAATGGGTATCAGGGAGCAAACTGTCCACTGGTTGGAGTCATACCTGGCAGATGGGAAGACGGTTGGGGTTGTTGGAGGTCAATCATCTCAGCACCAGGAAATCTCTGCAGGAGTTCCTCAGGATAGTGTCCTAGACCCAAACATCTTCAGCTGCTTCGATTAATGATATTCCCTCCATCATAAGGTCAGAAGTGGGGATATTTGCCAATAATTGCACAACATTCAGCATTACTTATGACTCCTCAGGTACTGAAGCAGTCCATGTCCAAATGCAACAAGATCTGGACAATATCCAGCTGTTATCCTTTTTTAAAAAAGGAGTCTTAAAAGGACTGGCTAGGTAAAACACTACCCTAATCTCAACCAAACTGCAGGCTACACATGGTTAATGTTTAGAGGATCAAGAAAGGAAATGCGTAACAGTTAATACAAAACAATAATCCAGTCTCAGAGAAACAAAGAGCTCTGTTGTCCTTGCATCATCATCTCTGTAATGTAGTGTAAACCAAGGTGTCCGGGTGACAAGTCCCTCCCAGCTACCCATGCTAGAGCCTCTGCTTGATGAATTAAATCCTGTGCCTACCTGAAATATGGAATATCCACCATTTCACACCAGGCTCTGGCTCGATCCACTGCTCGACCATCAGAATCAGTGCACTAACAAATAGAAGATGAAAGATCTCATTGCTACAACTGCTCAACTAATTAGTCTCTCAGTTAGTCAAAAAAAAAAAAAAGAGTCTGTTCTCTCACTGCCACACGCCATGCCCCAAGAGATTAAACTGCTCCCAAGCCTGGGACTTGACCCAAACATTCAGATGCAGCAGTGGGTTTGGGAGGATTATGATATCCTTTCGGATCATTTTGAAAACATATACAATATGCATTTTGGAGTCTAATTATTTTGCAAATAATATTGCTAAACCTCTTGTAGACAAAGCAAATCATTACATCAACACTCGATACCTTACAGTCCTTGGATAGTCGCAAGGGTCTGGTTTATTTCAACCTTACATCAATTTGTCTTGTGCCAGTCATTACCTTGGCCTGCATTAGTTAGAAAAGACAGTGATTTTTTTTTTGAGACATGAACGTAAAAAGTGCAGGGATTGAAATGAGTGGAAAAGAAGATAATGCAAGTTGAATAATTGCCAAGCTTGCGTTTCAAAAGCCTCAAAGACTGCAGGTGTCAGATGGATTAAGTGAGACAAAGGGCACCAGGCTCCTGAGCGAACGATGAGTTTGATCGGTAGATGCTTTTTTTTATATTGTTCTTTCATGGGATGTTAGGCCAGCACTTTTAACCTTCTCCAATTGATCTTGAGAAGGTGGCAATGAGCTGCTTTCTTGAACTGCTGCAGTCAGTGGGGTACAGGTGCACCCACAGTGCTATTGGAGAGGCAGTTCCAACACGTTGACCGAGCAACTGTGAAGAAACGGTGATATGGTTTCAAGACAGGATAGTGTGTGGTCTGGAGAGGAACTTATCGGTGGCGGCGTGTAACAAAGCTTGATAGCATAGTTAAGTAGTCATACGAGGGGAAGTTCAGAGGAACATGAAACACAGCAGTGAATATCATGAGGCAGCTAGTCATTCAGTGCATCATTACGTTTGCATAATGTAGGGGAAAAAAAGTGAATGAATGAAGAATCCGGTTCAGTGACTTTTTATTCCAATGACACCAAACGCAGTTAATGAAAACATGGTTAGCTCAAGGTGACAAAAAAGAATCACACATATTGACAGCTCCATTTCAAATCAATAAAGAGTTGGTGCTCACCATTCTAATGCACTCACAGCAGTGCCTCAGCCGTCCCATTCCCCACAAAGCAACTGAAACCCCGATGGAACCCGGGCAAGTAAAATCTACCTCTCCCACAGTCTCTACTGTGACCATCACCAGCCAGAGGGGCGGCAGCAGACCCACTATAAACCATCACAGCAACCACGGTTTCTTAGAACCTTTAAATCCCTGAAGTGTGGATGCAGGCCCTTTGGCCCATCAAGTCCACACCGCCCGTCTGAACAGCATCCCCCTCTTCCCCCCCATGCCCCCACACTATCCCTGTAACCCTGCATGTCCCATGTGTAGTCCACCTAGCCTGCACAACTCTGGACACTATGGGGCAATTTAACTTGACTGATCCACCTAACCTGCACATCTTTGGACTAGGGGAGGAAATCAGAGCACCTGAGAAAACACATGCAGACACGGGGAGAACATGCAAACTCCACACAGACAGTCGCCCAAGGCTGGAATCGAACCCAAGTTCCCGGTGCTGAGAGGTTCCGTCACACAGTTCGAGCAGACAGCACAGCTCCTCCGCTACAAACTGATGCTGTACAAACACCAGTTTTAAGCACATCGGGATTGTAATGAAAAGTGGATCTAGTTTGGATTTGATAGTAAAAGCCACAAAAATTACAGACCTAGGTGAGTCCTTAAACACACCACTTTGAGGAATAGCAAATTCAAAGAACAACAAATGCTTGCCTCATCCACATTATACTTACACAGTCAACCACCATCTTGCCCAGCTCTCTGGCACCAAAGACTGTTTTAGCCAGTTCCCAAGGATTGGAGGGACGAAAGACATCGACAGATGTTACAGGTACCTGTGGCGGCTTTCCTGTTCCAAGTGAAACAACAATACCAAGCTTCTTCACCTGATTCTCTCTACCCTGTGAAACAAACACAACGTAAATAAAAAAGGGCAACCTGACAAACTAACACTGCATTAACAGAGATAGTAAGAACAGCCAATGCTGGATAATCCGAGATATCAAGGTGTAGAGCTGGATGAACACAGCAAGCCAAGAGCATCAGAGGAGCAGGAAAGCTGACGTTTCGGTTCTGGATCCTTCTTCAGAAATCATTATGCAGCAATCACTGCATTAACAGACTGTTCCTGAATTTCTGCTACTGACCCTGTAACATTTTATTGACTAAATGAGGATTTTGTTACAAGCCTTTTACAGACCAATTGCATGGCTCTGTCCAACTCATTAAACAAGAGAGAATGGAGTTCTCCACTGATTTCAAGAATTCCTTCTCCAATACCTGCATTAAGTAGGATACTTGTCATGCACCAATTAACTATTTATCTACAAAGCCATCATACTTGAATTATGTTCAGTCTCATCCTCATTCAATCTAAATGTCTGCTCTCTTACAGGAGGACACCAAGTAAGAATCCTGTGATATTTCATTTTTGTTTATTCCCCGTCGTGGCCTAGGTCAATTATAGCACCCTGCGCAACACATCAAATCGAGATCAGTAAGAAACAACGATCATGACCCAATTAATGAATTGCCTTCCTGCACAGCTCTCAACATACATCCATTTACCCTCAGAGTCACTGGGAGAGGGTCAAGCATTGTTGAAACAATCATTTATATGGAAAATGCTTCCCATTTATCTCTAGTTAAATGACATTGCTAGGAACAACGGGAAACATCCATGGCCACACTCAATGTTTCAATATCAGTATTACTCTTACAAGACTCTAGTAATATTTTAGTAGTTTCAGTTCATACGTTGGATTAAAACTACACAGAATAATAATATTATGGTTGAAAATCTTTAAGCAATGTCACTTTATCCAATGCAGAAATATGACTAAAAGGACAAAGTGGTAAGAGGAGGCTTGGAATTCCCTTTGGGTGGATAACTTTTCCATCTAAAATACCAAGATTTCCCACAAGGTAGTGACTGGAATTTTCATGAAAAATTTTCATTCCAATCTGGGAAGCAGCAGTGAGGAACTAAACCAGCTTCCCAGATTTGTCTAAGAATTAGCAGAAATTTAATGAAATACAGGTAACACCCACTTTTCTCCTCAGGTTCTGATTGTATTCATGGATTTCGGTCATGGCATCCAGCGTTGGATTATTTGCAAGCAGCCCTCCATCCAGGAAGCGGCCCATGGGTCGGAAGTAGGTAGGGGCTGCACCACTGCATCGGGCGGCTCGCCACACCAACTGGTCTGTTTGAAGGAAAGCCACAATTTAGAACTACATACATACGACACACTGTTGCCAACTGACCATTTACGTGTTACTTTTTCCAAACATTTGCTCACCACATATGTACGGTGGCTCAGTAATTAGTGCCGCTGCCTCACAACACCGGGGAACCAGGTTCGATTCCACCCTTGGGTGAGTGATTGTGTGGATTTTGTACATTCTCCCCGTGTCTGTGAGAGTTTCCTCTGGGTGCTCCCACAGTCCAAAGGTGAAGTCAGAAGTCACATGACACAGGCACAGAATTTTGTGCCTGTGCGCTTCCCTCCACTTCACCTGACAAAGGAGCAGCACTCCGAAAGCTTGTGATTTCAAGTAAACCTGTTGGACTATAACTTGTGTCATGTGACATCTGACTGTCTAGCCTGGTCCAACACCGGCATTTCCACATCATCAGTCCAAAGATGTACAGTTTAGGTGGATTGGCCAGGCTAAATTGTGCATAGTGTCCAGGGATGTGCAGGCTAGTGGGTTAGCCATGGGAAACGCAGGCTTACAGGGATACAGTAGGCAGTGGGTCTTGGTGGAATGGATGCTCTTCAGAGGTCTGGTGTAGAATCAATGGGCCAATGGCCTCCTTCCACACTGTACGGATTCTATGATTTTACATGCAATTTACTCGCTAACCGAAGAGTAACATGTAATGGTCGTGGCTTTCCAAGTGGTAATACCAGCCTGGTGTGACTTTATAAAGAGGTTGTTTTCAGTTTAGAAGTCCCAAAGCTCATCCTTCACTGAAGATGTTTACAGAAAATTGGTATCTGTCACTCTGTCAACTGTCCACAGGATCCATCCAAGTACGGTAAATTATATAAAAAGAAATAAAGACTTCATAGTCTTTAGACATTATACATATAGTGCATTTTCAACAGCCAATGAATGTCCGAAAGCATTTCACAGCCAATGAAATACTTTTGAGGTTGTTACTTAAATGTAGGAAGAGTGGCAGCCAATTTGCACATGGCAAGCGTGTACACACAGTAATGAGATAATAATTAAATGATTTGTTTTTCTGATGTTGGAGAGATAAATCCCTCTTTTTCTTTTAAATTAAGTCATGACGCTTTTACATCCACCTGAACAGACAGACAGGACCTCAGTTAGATGTTTCATTGGAAAAAAGATTTCATCTCCGACAGTGGTGCCCTTTGCTCAGTACTGCAAGGGAGTGTCAACTTGATGCTTTTTCTGTGCATGAGTCCTGCAGTGAAACTTGAACTGAAAACCTTGTGACTAAGGAGGCGAGAATGTTACCAATGCAGCCACTGCCGAGCTCTCTTACAGGAAGTAGGGGCCCACCCAAGGAACTTGCCTTTCACGAGGGGTATGAGTTAAGAGTTGTGGGATCAAATTCAAAATTTCCATTCCTGATGCAGATGAAGATTTGGGTAAAAGGTGCTGTAATAGATTGAACAGAATTGCTGAGCTTGCAACAGTTGTTCTGAGAAAACTTGGACTCTACTGTTCATTTTCATACAAGCTTAAAAATAGCTAACGATCCAAACATCACAATGTGCAGGAGAAAGCAGCTACACTGAATAGAGACATCAACTAAATCTCCAGCATTTTGTGCATTCCACAGTAAATGCCCAAGAAAATTCCATTTTCATGGCAGCCCACATTCTTAGACAGTTCTGCATCTGTGACGGATTGCATACATTTATTTTTAAACACTTTCTTTTAAAATAAAAGAAAAGCTTCTTGTAGCACTGGTATCAATGTCATTGTGGTGGGGGTGGGAGCTGTACTCCAATGGAATTCAGGAAGGAGAGATGTTCTGTTGTACAGGTTATGGAATGGAAGGAAATGGCGGCTGTCAATTTATGAAAGGTTTGTTAACTTTGAGCGGATTGTTTCTTTTGAAATGACATGGAGCACTATTCTAAAGATAGTGTGTTAATCCACACTGCTGGGCAAAGATGTTTTTTATTCTTGGGATTATACCACTTGATCAGTTCATCAAGATTCAGCATCAAGCCATCTTTCAGGTCCAGCAGTATGGCTATCTTTGGAGGGCAGGGGAGGGGAGGTATTTGATTACTCAAGTGGAACAGGGGATGGAGTAGAAGGAAAAACAAGGAGCTAGATAGAGGAGAAGGGGGAAGGCAGAAAAGCATGGAACAAAAGAAGGACATAAGAAACAAAAGAAGGCCAAGAGTAGAGATGTGAAAGAAATGACAAGGAAGAAGGGGAAGGAAGGAAGATTTTCTTTCAAATGTCTTTTCTTTAAATGCTGTTTACTGTAATGTTGTAGACATTCTCACCTTTGTTTTTTTTTTTCATTTGTGGGATGTGGGCATCTGTGACTGGCCAGCAATTATTGCCTGTTCCTTGTTGCCCTAGAAGGTGGTGGTGAGCTGCCTTCTTGAATCGCTACAGGCCACCTGCCGTGGGTTGACACACAATGCCTTTCGGGAGGGAATTCCAGGATTCTGACCCAGCGACAGAAATATATCACCATTCTTTCAGTAAGTCAGGCATGGTGAGGGGAACTTGAAGGTGGTGGTGTTCCAACATATCCCCTGCCCTTGTCCTTCTAGGTCGAAATGATTGCGGGTTCAGAAGATGCTGACTGAGGATCTTTGGTGAATTACTGCAGTGCATCTTGTAGATAGTACACACTGCTGCTACTGAACTTGGTGGTGGAGGGAGTGAATGCTTGTGGATGTGGTGGCAATCAAGTGGACTGCTTTCTCTGGACAGTGACAAGCTCCTTGAGTGTTGTTGGAACTGCACTCATCCAGGCATGTGGCAGTATTCCATCACACTCCTGACTTGTATCTTGTAGATAGTGGACAGGCTCTGGGGAGTCAGGAAGTATGTTACTTGCTGCAGTATTCCTAGCCTCTGACTTGTTCTTACAGCCACTGTGTTTATGTAGTGAGTCCAACTGAGTTTCTGGTCAAGGATGTTAACAGTGATGGTAACATCATTGAATGTCAAGGGGCGGTGGTTAGATTGTCTCTTATTGGTGATGGTCATAGCCTGGCATTTCTGTAGCATGAATGTTACTTACCACTTTTCAACCCAAGCCTGGATATTGTCCTGATCTTGTTACATTTGAACATGGACTGCTTCAGTATCTGAGGAGTCACGAATGGTGCTGAACATTGTGCAATCATTGGCGAACCCCATTTCTGACCTTATGATGGTGAGAAGTTCATTAACAAAGCAGCTGAAGGTGGTTGGGCCTGGGACACTACCCTGAGGAACTCCTGCAGAGATGTCCTGGAGCTCAGATGACTGACCTCCAACAACCTCAACCATCTTCCTATGTGGCAGATATGAATCTAACCACCTGTGAGTTTTCCCCCAGATTCCCACTGATTCCAGTTTTGCCAGGGCTCCTTGATGCCACACTTGGTCAAATGCAGACTTGATGTCAAGGGCTGTCACTCTCACCTCACCTGCGGAATTCGGCTCTTTTGTCCATGTGCGAACCAAGGCTGTAAAGAGGTCCAGAGCTGAGCAGTCCTGGCAGAACCCAAACCAGGCATCACTGAGCACGTTATTGCTGAGCAGGTGCTGCTTGATAACACTTGTTGATAACACCTTCCATCACTTTACTGAAACATCTGGAATGTCTTGGGTATATTCATTACAACCAATATTTTTTATTGGTATCAATAACGTAGACTAATACCAAGTGGAGAAGGATGCCCACATGACATCTTCAGCACATGACTAGCTCAGCCTTGTTATACTGAGTAGTATATTATATAATAAATAAATACACAGTTGCATTACATCTGTGTTACACAAGAGTCCATGGTAAGACGTTATGCTATACTTATAAATAAGTTAACATTACTGAATCATTATGGTACATAACTTAAGGGACAACTGAAGAACATACTGTTAGTTTCTCCAAGTAACAGTCGCTTATATCCACTTGGTAAGAGCTTTTCATGTGGTATCAGAAAACCCTTTCAGGTACTAACTGCCTTAGATGACATTCTTTTCCACCTATTTGGTTCTCAAAGCACTCTGCATGATTTATTATTGGGTGGCTCCATCAGATTATACCTACAATTGGGGTGTGCAGTAACAGCTTTGCACTGTTGCAATTATTTTTAATAATGCACAGGTGAATAGAGCAAATGAGGAATTTGCATGCGGAGATGTGTTTTAGAGAATTGCTTTTTGATGGAATACGATAAGGGAGAGAAGTGGAGAAAGCAGAGAAAGATTTCACATAACATAATTTCTGCATTTTTGAAAAACACAGAAAACAGCCCTGAAGAAAAGGAAAAATTAGTATTTAAAACATCAGCAAGAGAAAAAAGATTAGCAATAATGAGCAATTTAAGGCTCAGTACTCACAAGAAATTTCTTTCAAAAACTGCAAAAAGACACTGCAAATATAAAGCCTGATGCAATGCCTTGACATTTTTAAGCATCTTTCTTTTTTAAAATTAGTAGCTATGATATTAAATACGTGACATGACTACTGTGCTATTCTGTTCCAAGATGGCAATTACAGCTATGTCAGGAGTAAAGCAAGTCACTCACGCCTGTTAAACTACCACACTATACAACAAGATTAAGGTTAAGAAGTAATTAAAAATCTGTGCTTTCACTACCTGGTTACTTCAATGTTGCCCCTTCAACCAAACTGCACTATTGCTGTCAGCTCATTATCAACTAACCTCGGTAATTAGAGGTGAAAATACTGTCACATTTGTTCTTTGCAAAATTCATTTTGAGTTACTTCCAATGAAAGGGACAATGTAAAATACCAACAATAAATGATAACCAATTTAAACTATAATTCTGTAAACAGGCTTATTGTTTACTTCAAGTTTTGATGCATAATTCTGAGCAGATCTACAACTTGGTAAAAAAAAATTAAAATCTCACTAGCCCAGCTAGTGAAATCTACAACCTTTGAATGATTTTTTTTTAAATGACCTAACAAACACTCACCTGTATTCAAGAAGGCAGCTCACCAAACCTTTTCAAGGGCAATTAGCGATGAGCATGAAATGCCATGTCACTAATATCAACATTCCATGCCTGATTTTAAATTGCAAACTTTGATCCCAAGATAACAAGAAAATACAAGATTTTAGGTTGACCTCTTGTATCACGTTTTACCTTTAGGTTGGGTGACAGCCTGGAACTCTGCTGTTCTCATATAAGGTGGATCATGTAGTGGTTCTGGCGGGTTGTAGTTACGGAACAGATGAAGCTCTCCAGGATGCCGATCGGCCAGGGTTCCAGTCACCATCACTCTACAGGCAGAGGTGGGTCGGATGTGTGTGTGTGTGTTTGGGGGTGAATACATAAATATATTAACTTCAAACATGCTCCCACTCACCCAAAATTTAAATTACCAACAACAATGCTTTAAAGTTCAGCAACAAGGTAATTGACGAAAACCATTCCCCAATGCAATGGTTAATATGAAGGAAAGACTCACAATCATTTAGCAGGAGGAGTTAGCAAGAACTGCAGATGCTGGTGTCAGAAACAACAGCGTGGAGCTGGAAGTGCAAAGCCAGCCAGGCAGCATCAGAGGAGCAGGAAAGTTGACGTTTCGGGTTGGGACCCTTCTTCAGAAATGGGGAGGGGGAAGGGAGCTGGGAAATAAATACAGAAAGGAAAGGTGGAGCTGGGGAAAGGTAGGTGGGATGGTGATAGGTGGATGCAGGCAGGGAGTGTTGGGGATTGGTCAGAGGGATGGCTAGGGTAGATAGATGGGGAAGAAGATGGACAGGTTGTGTCAGGTCAAGGAACAGGATGGAGGATGAGTAAGGCTGGGAAAAAGTAGGTGGGGTGGTGATAGGTGGATGCAGGTAGTGGGTAATGGGGATTAGTCAGCGGGAAGGGTAGGGTGGATAGGTGGGGAAGAAGATGGACAGGTTGTGTCAGGTCAAGGAGGCAGGAATGAGAGTGGGGTTTGGACATGCGATGAGGCCAGGGAGTGGGGAGATTTTAAAACTGGTAAATTCCATGTTAAGGCCATCGGGCTGTAGGTTCCCAACGCAGAATATGAGGTGATGCTCCTCCAGTTTGCATGTGGGTCATTGTGGCAGTGGAGGAGGCCCAGGAGTGACAGGTCATCAAGAGAGTGGGAGGAGGAGTTAAAATGGTTGGCAAACAGAAGGTGTTGTCGATTATCATGTAGAGTGTAGATGCTCCATGAAATAGTCCCCAAGTCTACACTTGGTCTCAGTGATGTAGAGAAGACCACTTCGGGAGCAATGGATACAGTAGACCAGGTTGGAGGGTGTACAGGTGAACCCCTGTCGGATATGAAACGTTTGCTTTGGGCCTTGGATGGAGGTGAGAGGGGAGGTGTAGGGGCAGGTTGCAGGGAAAGGTGCCATGTGTGGTGGGGTTAGGGGAGTGTGTGGAGTGGACAAGGGAGTCACAGAGTGAGCAGTCCCTACAAAATGCAGATAGGCCTTTCTCACCCCCAGAAAATCCCAAAGCATATTACAGCCAATGGATTACTTCTGAAGTATAGCACTGTTTAAATATTGAAACTAGCTAATGAAAAGCCAAGCAAGATCCCACACACAGCTACATGATGATGACTGAATAATACATTTATAATGATACTGGTCGTGGGTAAAGTACTGGTCAGGACACTGGGGAGATCTCTGTCAAAACGATGCTTGGGATCCATCATGTACCTCTGAGAGGGAAAACAGGGCCTGGGTTTAGTGTCAGTTATAAAGTCATAGATTTGTACAGCACGGATTCAGACCCTTCGGTCCAACACGTCCATGCCGACCAGATATCCTGAATTAATCTAGCCCCATTTGCCAGCATTGGCCCATATCCCTCCAAACCCTTGCTATTCTCAGTCATCCAGATGCCTTTTAAATGTTGTAATTGTACCAGCCTCCACCACTTTCTCTGGCAGCTCATTCCACACACTAAAAGACAAAATGTTGGATACAACAACATTCCCTCAATACAGGACACTACTGGGTCAGTTTAGATTTCATGCTCAGGAGTGAGACTTGAATGGACAATTTTCTTACTAAATCACAATAGAATGCTACCCATTATGCACACTGCTTTATGCGAATCTCAAACAGCGTTGCATTTCGCATTTAGTGTCCTGATCAAATGATCACTAACAGTGATAACATTAAACAATGTAATTGATAAACCAACTGAAAAGCATGATGTGCACTATCTTAGTTCACTTTTATTCTAAAAATTGGAGACTGAATTTTAACATTGTACCGAGGATTAGTTGGACACAGAAGCTCTATTTGGAAAATGGACAGTATTTTGCACGGAGCACAAGATAAAATATGATTGGAACTCTCGTCCTCAAGCATCAACAGATGATAGATAGTTGTTAATTTTAAATCAGACTTTTTTTTTGTTAAGTAGAAGTATTAAGGGATATGGGCAAAAGGCAGGAATATGGAGTTAGACCACAGATTACCATGATCTCACTGAATGAGCTGAATGGCCTACTTTTGTTCCTACGTGCTATCAAGTTCCAGATTACAAAGTCAGGTTGAAGCTTATGTATAAATAAACCTGGTAAGTCAGCTAAATTCCTTAAAGTTTGAGCTTAAGCGCCCTTCAGTTCCTTTAAATCACAAGTTTTAATTACCATCCTAAAACTGAAAATAATACATGAAGGTACAAGGTAAAGAAGCCATAGTCCTACTGGACCACAGAGCTGCTCTCTCATTTGACAGAGAGAATTAGTGGCAGTTTAACCCCAGAGTCACCATGCCTCAGGCGAGGGGAGACGCTCAAAAGGAGAGTCGTTCACGAAAAACTCAGCCGGTGTGGGAATTGAACCCACATTACTGGAATCACAAATCAGCCTTTCAGTAAACTGTAAATTGTTTTTCCAAACAAAAATCAGGAATCGGAGTAGGCCTTTTGGCCCTTCAAGCCTAGTTCATCATTCAATAAGATCATGGCTGATCCAGCTGCAGCCTCAACTCCATTTTCCCGTTCACCTTGATACTCTTTGGCTCTCTTATTAGTTAAGTATCTCTGGTTTAAAAATATTCAACAACCCCGTCTCCACACACTCGTTGAATTTTCTTGCACAAGTACCATGAGCCTCCAAGAGAAAATTATGAACTCACTTTGGTTTGGTGACATCAGTCATTTTTGTATTTTCCCCAAACTCCTTCTTCAGAAACTCCTCCAGTGGAACTGATGAGAATGGTCTGGATCCTTTAAACACTTCATCTTTCATCCGGAAATAAAGGCAGCGCAGATATTGCATGGATTTGCCTACGAGTAACAGGAAAGCAAAACCCAACAGTCAGAGCCTTAAGCAAAGTACGCATCACAGAAATCGGAAAAGCCAACATTATAGTTAACACAGAAATGTTCTGACAACATGAGACATTAACTCACTTCTTCTCTGACTGACTGAGTGCTGCCAGCATTTTTGCTCATGGATCATTAGCCCAGTAGTAGAGTATAATCAATGTTGAAAAAACATTAATGAAGGTATTGGGGAGTCATCAGCGATCTGGAGATCACGTTAAAGTATTATGGAGTAATTATTTGCAGAAGTAAGGTCTTATGGACATGACACAATGGTCCAACAAAGAAGCAATGGAAAGAAATGATTTTAAACAATGATAAAATAAGAAAGCATTTCTTCCACCTAAAATGTTGCTGGACACAAACTCTTAGTTTCATGATGGCTCCCCTTCAGTTAAATTGCATTACTGTTCTCTGCTCATTATCATCTAAGCTACGCAATCAGAAATGAAAGTACTATCACACTTGTTCTTTGCAAAATTCGTTTTGAGTTACTTCCAGTTTTGTGCATTGGGACAATGAAAAATACCAACAATAAATGATAATCAATTTAAACAATAATTCGGTCTACATGCTTATTTTTTTACTCATGAGACACACAGATTTGGATAACAGAACTTCTCTCCTCACTGATTACACTGTACACGAGTCTAGACAAGTGATCGAGATGAGGAAGATCCTAGCCTGGCTTTGTCCACATGATATTTCAAACTAGGTTCATTTCATAGAGATCAGAGTACTTTCCCTTGCCCACAGGCAGTGATTTAACTTGCAGTCCATTTAGAAATGCCTCAGCTGAAGCTAACTTAAATGAGAAACGGAGTTCAAACAGGACTCTTCCTGTTCACTGCCAACATCAGCTCTCCTCAGTTCTGAAGAAGGGTCAGTGGACCCGAAACGTTAACTCTGATTCCGCTCCACACATGCCGCCAGACCTGCTGAGCTTTTCCAGCAATTTCTGTTTTTCTATCAGCTCTCTTAGCATGGATCACAAATCAAAACAGAGACACCCTGTTCAGTGCTGCAACTGCCCAAGGCACAGTAGACCTGGAATCAAGCCAAGGCCAGCTGGTTGACAATGGCCAGGGCAGATTACACTCGGACAAAAACAAAGTTGCTGGAAAAGCTCAGCAGGTCTGGCAGAATCTGTGAAGGTAAAAACAGAGTTAACGTTTCGGGTCTGGTGACCATTCATCTGAGGAAGGGTCAGTGATTTACAGCATCCGCAGTTCTTCAGATTATACTGGGCATTTTAGACGGCAGATATCAGGAAGTCAGGAATTTGAATTTTTTTTAAACATAATTGCCTACTAACTCCAAAACCTATCTGCGTTAATTTTGATTTTATTTATCTCGTGAGGATGACACAGCACATCTCTCTGAATTCAGTGTGAGTGATTTTCTCTCTGGATTATCTTTAGAAGAAGGAACCAAGATTCAAGTGGAGATGATTTAAAACATGGCTTGAATTTTCCCCAACAGGGGAACACACTAAATTATGCAATTTAAGTGAAACAATACAAATCTGTTTTTCCCTAAAAGTACCCAGCTCGGTACAGAATGCAGACTTCCTGTGGAGAGACAAGTACAGCCACAAACCAATTAACCTAACACAGATGTCAATAACTGGACTGGTTGGGTTGAGAGCAGCCTCAATAGCATAGAGTTTGGATCCAAAAAAGAAAGTCAAAAACAGGACAAATATCTACCTCAAATTCGACACAGGGAGATGTGTCTTGGCTGTTGCCAAAGATTATAACAGTGTGACATACTGAGAGGTACTAACAGTAAGATAGAGTATTGCCCTCTTGGCTGTGATTGGTCAATGGCTTTACAAGCCCAAAGTGAGTGAAAAATTAGATATTGTTGCCCTGTAGACTTAACTGAAGGGGACGGTAAGTCTCAGAATAACCAGTGAAGTCAAGAGGAGTACAAGATTTCTCAAAACTATGTATTTACTACTTATAATTTTATTACATCAGCTGCAAAGATGATACAGAAGCTTAAACATATGCACTAACAGGTTCAAGAACAGCTTCTTCCCTGCTGTCATTAGACTGCTGAATGGACCTCTGTAACTTCAAATCTAACGTTGACCTTGCTTTTGTGCACCTCCTGTGCAGTCATAACCTCGCTCTAAGCACAACACGATCTGAATGTCCTGGTTTGTTATGATCTAACTGTACCACTTGCAAAACAAACCTTTTCACCGTACTTAGGTACGTGTGACAACAATAATTCAAAACAAATCAAGCACCTATGAAATTCACAGCCATATCTGTCAAAATAAGCAGTCATGACATTCATGTGGTCATCTATGTCTTTCGAGAAAAACACACCAACAAATTTCCCACCATTAGATAACCTTCACATGTAACTGATGTTCCTCACCTCCAAAGCCACATCTGCACAGGTCCAAATCCCAGTTAAGGCTTGCCCATTTTGCCAAGTACTCACCATGTACAATAGCGAGGGCTAGAATTCCACCAGTGCTGGTCCCCGATATCCAATCGAACAGCTCCCGGACAGGCTGGCCAGCAGCCTGCTCAATGGCAATAAGCAGCTGAATTAGGACAAGACCTCGGATTCCACCCCCATCCAAGCACAGCAAACGATCATATCTGAAAATCAATACAAGGTCAAACACTCCCTATATTATTATGTATTACTTCCTTTACCCCAAAATGGAGTTTGATTACCACCAAGAAACTGTATTTTGTCTGTTCAATTCATTTTCTCACCTCCTGTGCCCATATCCATCACCGTCTGCAGCATCTAGCCCTCTTGATAAGGAACTGACTACAGTGGCAATCCCCAAGATATCCTCGAATCCTGGAAACAGAAGACACTTTATTGGTTACAAGGCCACGCTACTTTTCCATTCAAAGTGCAAACTCATACACAACTGTTGTTATTTGATTTGAGGTAGAGAAGTATAACAAATTTTTGGTGGATTCGTACTTGGAAGGCTTGGACTAATAATCTGGAGAATGGAAGTTCAAAACTCACCACAGCATTCACTAAACTTTAATTCAGTTTAAAATTCAAAAGTAAAGACCTGGGTTCAGTGACCATGAGCTATGAGATTGTTGTAAAAGCCTAACTGGCTAATGACATTTCGGGCAAGGGTCCTAGTTCCAGTCTTTGTGTCAGTCCAATCCCACCAACATAGTTGATTCTTAAGCACCCTCTGAAATTTCCTAGCAAGCTATTTTGTTACAATAAATCACCATCATCACTACCAGTTCAGAAAGATGGCCACACTACCACTTTCTCAAATAGGTGTGGGAAATAAAGGTAAACTAGCCAGGCGGCCATGCCCGAAACACGTTCACAAAATAAATGATGCACTGGGATCATAATCTCCTACGATCAACATTCACTGAAAGGTTTCACAGGAGTTGCTTTAAAATATTACCGTGGCATTTGCTAAGGAACTAGCTTCACTTGCCAGCCTGCACTGAATCAACTAATTTCCCATTAAGGGACATTCAGCAAAGCACAGTTGGTCACTTTGCCACTAGATCAGCTAGCCCTCTTCCATGCTGCCAACTGCTATCCAGGAAAGGACATTTAGAGAATCATGGAGGCCAGATTAAATAGCTACCTGACAATCAATGCTTAGCACACATAAGAAAAGTTAATCAAACTATGGATCCTCAGTTTGCTGAGTACATTTTAGGAGATTGACAGATTTGAAAATCTAAGGGAATCAAAGGGATATAGTGATCAGGCAGGAATGTAGCCCCAAAGTCGAAGATCAGCCACAACTCTTAAACGGAGGAGCTAGTTCCTACATCTTTCTTCCTCCAGGAGAGAAGTTCAAACAGAATCTGCCTACAGTAGCTAGTCAGTCAGGAAAATGTGTACAAACCTTACTTACACCCAGCATTTTGAGAAACAGATGTTTTCAAAATGACGACTCAGCACTGTCTGACTACTTTTGTATTTGAATTTACAGGCTGGTAAATGGAAATTAAAGGATCTGTTCACTGTGTAAAAACTTAAGAAAATATAACCAATTTCACAGTCACTTTCCAGTGAAGTTAAACACAAGACCTTCCATTCATTTATCAGCAATCTTAAATTAAAACTTCAGCGTAATTCAAAAATAAATAAGAAGCAGAATTAAAAATAAAGAAAATAGACAGAGGAAAGACAAATCTTGCAGAGTAGCTTGGCCTGTAATTATTTTTGATGAACAATTATTTTAGAAGATGATTCCCTTCACCCACCCCAACCCCATTGCAAAGCAGGACAAGAATCCAGGATACAGAAGCAAGGATGCAGCAACAGGGGCCAAAATGGCTGAGGTTACCTAATCCATGGTTGGTTTTCACTGGGACTGGTCTTGTAGTATGGCTGGGTGACGGTGTGGGGGAGTCTGGAGAAGGCGGATAACAGCGTTCAGCCCCTATACTATACAGTAGGCTCAGCATCACCTTCCGATTATTGCCTTTGAAGGCATCAAACAGTTAGTACCGGGATGTAAACAAGCAAGGCACAAATCTTTATTGTGAACTAAAAAGAAACACATTTACAACATGCAGGCTTAACTGTTATTTATTGATAATGCACCTTTTAAAACATGAGCTAAAATCGCGAAGTTTCAAACCAAATTACAGCACCATCTTAGGCTCTTTCTCAGGAGCAAGACTTCTACATTAAGAAGCTTGCTCCTACTTTTCCCATTTATTTCCTTTAATCAAGTGTGGGAGAGGTTGGGAAGAGAGAGAAGAGGAAGAGTTTCATTTAGCTGAGGCAAGCTTGTTCAAGACAGCTTCTTTCTTTATTACCCAGTTAATTTCCGTTATATATGGGCTATTTTCCTCTCTGACATGAGAATTTAATCATGCGGATTAATTTAAACTATTCTGCATTGCATTTATGCACAATCTTGGCCAAGGTCATCTTTTTGAAACTCCTCTCTCCAGTCTTTCCCAAACTGGATATCTTTCCTACAATTCAAAAAGCAATTCATTCACAGGCAACAATTTCTAGACATGTGGGTTAGGTACATTGCTGCTTCCATCATCAGTAGTCAAGTAGGATGGGCAACCTAATCCAAAGCCATAGCTGGAAGTGTCCTTACAGAAGCCATTGGAAACTGCAGAAAATCACTACAGGGAAAACCACATCCTTACCAAAGGGACAAGTAACTATTGATGCTGGAAAACAGGAACAAAATCAAGAATTTGCTAGACAAACTCAGTAGGTCTGGCAGCACCTGTGGAGAGAAAAACGGAGTCAAGAATTCTGGTCTAGTGACCCTTATTCAGAACAGTTCTGCCAGATGCTGCCAGACCTGCTAAGTTTTTCTAGCAATTTCTGATTTTGCTCCTTATCAATGGGATAGGGCCAGGCTTACACTCAGAAACTGAATCCCAAATAATGCATTCCTACAAATGATTGCTCACCATATTGAATGGTTGTAACAAGTTAAACAAAGCAAGATAAATTTTCTTCAACATATTCAGTACTTGTAAATAAACTGTAGGATAGCATTTTAAAAACAATAGCATTCCATGACACAAGCTGGTATCAGCTGAAATCAATGCATCATAATATCTCATGCAACATGCTCCGGTCACAGTGTCTTACTGAATTAGTGTCTGATCAAGCACTTGGTGTCACATACTATACCATGCATTACACACAACTCCATACACAGAAAGCAATCACATACAACTCTCCACATTTCACATTCCTTGACTTCAATACATTTACCACCTTTACAACATATTTTTAAATCATAATGGCATACACTAGAACAAGGCCCTCAAAAGGGCGCCCATGCAGATACATGCACACGCATTGGCTTTGTTTACTACAGCAACGTGCAATTGCACAGAAGGCTTGGGTGGAAACTTGAAGTGCCACTCCTCTATTCTTCATTTCAGCTGCCCTTGCGAGAGTAGTTCCTCAAAGGAAGAGGAAATCTTGGCCACACACTGCAGCTGCTTCATGACCTTGAATGGCAGTTTGTTTAGAATCCCTACAGTGTGGAAACAGGCCATTCGGCCCAACAAGTCCACACTAACTCTCTGAAGAGCAGCCCACCCAGGCTCTCATTCCTACTGCTTCTCTGTAATCCTGCATATTCCCATGGCTACTCCACCTGACCTGTACACCCCTGGATGCTATGGGCAATTTAGCATGGACAATCCATCTAACTTGCACATCTTTGGGCTGTGGGAGGAAACCCACACGCTCACGGGGAGAATGTGAAAACTCTGCACAGACAGTCGCCTGAGGGTGGAATTGAACTAGGTCCCTGGCGCTGTGAGGTAGCAATGCTAACCATGGAGCCACCATGCAGCCCTCATAGGATGGATTTAGTGGGATATGGGCCAAATGCTGGCCAAAGGGACAAGATTAATTTAGGATATCTGGTCAGCATGGGCAAATTGGACTGAAGGATCTGTTTCCATGCTGTATCACTCTATGATGTTACTTAACATCACAAGGATGCAGCATTAGCAGAAAGACTACAATGACTTCAAGGAGAAGAACACAACCATTATCTTCTCTGGGTAACATGGGATGAACAATAAATCTTCCAGCATTGCACAGGTTCCAAAAATGCGTGTCTGCCTCCTACTGGAGAAGCACTAGGGGAATTGAGGAAGAAGTAACATTTAGCCATTCTGCTGCAGTCAAAGGAGAAAGAAGGAATACTGTCCCTTCAAAATGAAGCCTGACCGGACAGTAGCTTTAGGTTTAAAGTAATTTTCACACTTTATAGCACTCTCCAAGCACCCACTGGCTATTCGGGGATGGCGGTGGTGGTAAGGATAGTGGCAGTAAGGATCGTGGAAGAGTCAGGTTGGATAGAGGGCTCGTACAGAACCTTATTTCGGTTCCAAAATACGAAAACAGTCAAGTTGAAAAACTGGGAAAACAGCAATCATAAAGGAAGGTTAGGAAACAGTTTAAGAAGTGAACTATCTTTGCACAGAAAACCAAAAGAAAACCACAGAAGGGGTTCATTATGAAGTAATTCTATTTAAACTTCATACTCAGTTGTTTCTGATAAATCTTATATCTCTAGGACAGCTGCAAAAATTTTTAAAAGGCCTGGACTTTTTTTGTGAAAGACCAAATTATTTGCAGTCAATCCAGCCCTAGCAGTCTTCAGGTATACCTTGCTAAGTTAAAGATTTCCCCACCTTTACTGTGGCGTGCAGCAATTAAACCAGGTGTCTCGCCGAAATCATTGGGCAATTTCACATCAGCCCCAAATACGATCAGAGCCTTGATAAGATCCAGATTATCTAGCTGCAACAGTAGTAGAAAGTTACTTTACAAATTTTAATAAAAGTACATTTCACGAGTGTTTAAGTTTATATATTATTCTTTAGAAGGAATCATGCTTGAATTTTGAATCAGCATTTTTTGGCAAAGTGAAGTAAACACCACGCCTCAGTCAAGGGAGAGGTTGGGAAGGACAGTCCTTCACGGTAACCTCAGTTGATGCAAGAATTGAACCCATGTTACTGGCATCATTCCACATCGCAAACTAACTTCTTGACAAGACCACTTTAAAAAACACACATTATGCTCACTCTTGGAAATAAAATCTCTTGCATTGAAAGTGCACACGCCACACAGGGTGCTCGCAACTTTGGCGCAGAATTGGAAACTTTACCGTTATACACAGTTACAACTTATTGCAATGCCCCTGGGCTGGGAAGAAGAGGGAAAAAAAACAATTAATCCAATTGGAAAATTCAATTTTGGGGCAAATGGAGGCACACTGTAAGAACAGCATCTAATGCCCACCATAATTAATAGCCTGCTATCATTCGCCATATAATCCTGGCACACAAGGATGAATGCCAATGTCTGTCCATCAGCACGCCATTATGAGTCAATGACCTTACAATAAACAAGAAGATAAATGCTAACAATTCTTTTCCATTTGTGGAACGCCCATTCACAGTCTCTTTCCTCTCCAGCTGAAATAACAAAGAACTTTCTCCTCCCATATCAGCAATTAACAGTCTTGAGATCAGTGGGCAGGAAATGAGTCTTAAACATCACAAAGTTAGTGGGGGCTACAGCTGCTCTCCCAATGTTATTTTCTTAAATTATCAAGGTATTAGTTGCACAGAAACCCATGATCACACTTAATTCCATCCTACTCAATCACCGAGAAGCCCATACACAATTTAGGAGCAAATTACTGCAGATGCTGGAATCTGTACTGAAAACAAACAAAAAAATGCTGAAAATCTCAGCGGGTCAAGCAGCATCTGTGGAGAGAGCGCAAGCTAACGTTTCAAGTCTGGATGACACTTCATCAGAGCTGCTGTGAAGCAAGGAGGCAACAGCATTTATGCAATAATTGGGGGTGGGTAGCATGCTGGGGGAGAAGGGCTGCTGATCGTGCAGATTAAGTGATCGAAATTGGAATGGTCAGAACACATTCAGAACACTTAATCTGCACTATCAGCATCCTTTCTCCCCCAGCACTCCGTCCCTGCACTATTGCATCAATTCTGCGCTGTCCACACCTCACATCAGCTGTAATGGAAAGTCAACTAGACTCGAAACATTAGCTTGCTCTCTCTCCTTGTATAGTCCTGACCCACTGTGATTTCCAGCACTTTTTGTTTTCACCCATAAACAAATGTTCATTTCAGTAGGGACATAATCAATGCTACAAGCTAACAGAGACTTGATATGGACTATCACGAACTAGAATTATTCTGTAAAATGCTAAAAAGTGTTGACCTTCATGGCAAGATGAAGAGGAGTATTCCCACTTTCGCCTTTTGCATTTGTATCTGCTCCATGTACTAACAGAACCATGGCACACTCAAAACGTCCGCGCTTCACCATGATGTGCAATGGTGTCTCTCCTGTTTTACTTAGGTAGTTCAAGACGCATCCATGGTTAATCAGCAGTCGGATCATCTGAAATTATTCATTCAAAACAGTGTTATAATGCCAGAACAAAAAGAAACTTGCATTTATGTAGAGCCTTTCATAACCTCAGAACATTACAAAGCACTTTATAGCACATGTAGTTGTTTTGAATCATTGTCAATGCTGTAGAGAAACAAATGGCCAATTCACCAACAAGGTACCACAAGATACAATGTGATATTTGACCAGATAATCTGATTTCACATTAATTGAGGGACCAATGTTAGTTTCCCCTGCACTTCTTTAACGCCACAAACCTGAGAGGACAGGTTGGACCTGTTACAAATCTCCTCTCAAAGACAACACCTGGGCTCTCCTGTGGTGCCATGGTACTGACCCTACCCCTCAACTGGGAGGCCCGGGTTCAAGTACCACCTGCTGCAAAGATGTGTAACATCTCTGAACGGGTTGATTAGGAAAAATAGGTTAAACAAAAAATGCTTCAAAGACAGCACTAAACGGCTCTTGTGGCACAGTGGCAGTTCCCTAATCTCCGAGTTAGGAGATAACATAGTGTGGAGCTGGAGGAACACAGCAGGCCATGGAGCGTCAGAGGAGCAGGAAAGTTGACGTTATGGATCGGGACCCTTCTTCAGAAATGGGGGAGGGGAAAGGGAAAGGGAGCTCTCAAATAAAACGAGAGATGAGGCGTGAGGCTGGGGAAGGTAGGTAGGATGGTGATTGTTGAGTGCAGGTAGGCAGTGATGGGGATTGGTCAGTGAGGTGGGAAGAGCGGATAGGTGGGAGAGAAGATGGGCAGGTTGTGTCAGGTCAAAGAGGTGGGGATAAGAGGGAGAGTTGGTCATGGGATGAGGCCGGAGGTGGGGAGATTTTGAAACTAGTAAAGACCACTAGGTTGTAGGCTCCCAAGGCAGAATATGAGGTGCTGCTCCTCCAGTTTCTGGGTGGCGTCGTTGTGAGACTGGAGGCTGCCCAGGATGGACATGACATCCAGGAGTGGGAGGGGGAGGTGAAGTGGTTCACGACTGGAAGGTGTTGTTGTTTGTTGCAAACAGAGCACAGGTGCTCCACAAAGCGGTGTCCGAGCCTCCGCTTGGTCTCACCGTTGTACAGGAGGCCACATCGGGAGCAGCACATGCAGTAGAACACATTAGCAGATGTGCAGGTGAACCCCTGTCTGATGTGGAAAGTTTTTTTGGCTCCTTGGATGGAGATGAGGGGGGAGGGGAGGGGCAGGTGTAGCACTTCCGGCAGTTGCAGGAAAAGTGCCGTGGGTGGTGGGAGTAGTGGGGAGTGTGGAGCGGACGAGGGAGTCGTGGAGAGAGCGGTCCCTATGGGAGGCAGATAGGGGTGGAGGGGGAAATGTATCCTTGGTTGTGGGGTCAGATTGCAGGTTGCAGAAGTGGCAGAGAATGATATGTTGAATCCGGAAGTTAGTGGGGTGATACGTGAGGACAAGGGGGATTCTGCCTTTGCGGGGAAGGGATGCGAGGGCAGAGGTGCAGGAAACGTAAGAGATGCGGTCAAGAACATTTTCGACCACTGAAGAGGGGAAGTTGTGGTCCTTGAAACAAGAGAACATCTGGGATGTTCGGGCGTGGAACACCCCATCTTGGGAGCATCGCGACGGAGCCGGAGGAAATGGGAGTAGGGGATCACATTCTTGCAGAAAAGTGGGCAAGAGGAGGTTAGTTTAGGTAGCTATGGGAGTCGGTGGGCTTGAAATAGATATCTGTTTTGAGGCTGTCACCAGCAATGGAGACAGAGAGAGAGAGGTCCAAGTCCTTTGAGCCAGGAAGCCTGGGTTCAAGTCCCACCTCGTCCAGAGGCATTTAACAACATCTCTGAATAGGTTGAACTGAGAATATTAAAAAAAAAACACTTCTGATTGGGCTCTGGTGGTGCAGCAATAGTGTCCCTATCTCTGAAACTGCATTCAAGTCCCACCTGTTCCAGAGGCATTTAATTACATCTCTGGTTGATTTAAAAAAAAATAGACAACACTTCCTTAGTAACACAAAGAAATATTAACCTCCATTGTGTGTTCAGGTTCTGGAGTGGGACTTGAACTCGTATCCTCCTGACTCAGAGGCTAGAGTGCTACCACTGAGGAAGAGCTGACATCTTCCTGCACAATGGGAAGATAGTTCACCACAATCTGTTCAAGCTCTTAAACTGGCTCTTCATCCTAATTTTAATGTAAGCTTGAGAACTTTAGACGATAAGTCCTTTGAATGAAAAACTGAACAATATTTAGCCTCCACAGTTAACTAAGCTTAATTCTAGGAATTCCACATGTTTTGGGCATTTTGTTAGCAAGTCATTCATTACAAAGAGAAGCAGAATTCTGCTCCTCCCAATGAAGTGAGAAACAATCAATATCTGTGAAGGTGACACAGCACTATTTTCGCAAGTGTTTTCTTCTTTCCCAAGAGAATTAACGCTCAAACATAACTCAACATTTGTCAATCATTCTCGGTTAGACATCAGTACAAACACTGTATAACATGATCCCCGATTTGCCACCACTGTGGATGACTCTAACTGTGAACGGTCATAATTCCCTTTAGTCCAATAGAACTGGCTTGTGCTCAGATGTGGCTCCAAAACCAAGAGGGATCTGCCAGTACTTTTCTTCATGTAATTCCCAGTTTGGAACTTTCTAACACAAGCAGCAATCATCACTTGTTCAACTGTTAATTTTTAGTCTGAGACTGACAGAATTGATTCAGTCAAAAGATATTAATGGAAATGGAGCAGAGGGCAGTATATGGGTTTAGGCCATTTATGACAATATGTTATGGTGTCATTGAATGACAAAGCAGGGCTCAAGAGGCTAAATGACCTTCTTCTGTTTCTTCATTTCTAAATACCGATAGATCTTTACCCTAACGAGCCTTGTGATGTACTTCAGTGACGCCCAATTAACTCAGGCCACTTGACAGCTAGATTTGATTCCCTTCTGTTAGCCCAGGAACATTAAATGTAACTACAGTGCTCTAGAAAAGCGTGGCTAAACTCAACACAGATCAGATATGCGTCTGTACCCTTTCTGTTTGATATACCATAGAATTATACCATTTACACAATGAGCTGACTAGCCATATACAAGCCTGAGTCTCATTTGTAATTTCTGCTCTGATTTATGTGCAGAGTATTTCATTGTCAATATATACACTTTGAATAAAATCTACAAAAATCAAGCACAAAGTATGGAAATTTTAACTAGTGATTGACACAACTACGTGCTGATCGCAAACAAAGGCTGCAAAAACCAGGAATGCACTGATCATCCAAAACTCACTCTAATGTCATCACAATTCTCAAGTACCAAAGTCTCAGGTGGAGAAGTCTATGAACTGCATAGTAGGGAGCTATTACTTACATCTGATTTCTTGGCCCAATGAAGGGGTGTCCCTCCATAATGAGCATCTTCAGTTGAGATTTGACTTGGGTCTGCTTCTAGGATAGCTTCAGCACACCTACAGGGAAATGAATAGGAGAGATGACTGGTGCTAGCATTACACAAATTGGGCCACACATTTACAGCCAGATGGTTAAGAATAATTGAGATCACAATAAAACAACCCAAGTATTAAATGGAACATCTGAAAGATGCAACTTGGTCCAAAGTGAAGTGTCTCTTTCCTCTCTCCCTGTTCTCTCATGAAGGTAATGTGCAAATACACCTTCCGATACAACAGTGATATTTTTTGTGTGATAGCCTTGAAGCTGAATATCAGAGAGACTGGTCAATGGCTGGCTGGATAACCATGCCCAAGCATGACTTACTCTCGAGGTATGCTTAAAAGAGAGACATACTGCTAAGATTTTCATCTTCAATTCATCAGATCAGATGCAAGAATACCAAGTCTTAAGAGCATTCTTGCACCTGTGCTGATGAGTGCAAGACAGAAACATGTCTCTTTTATCAACAACTCTCAGGTTTTGTACTATCAATGAACCATTAGCACACTTCAAGACTCCTGAACACCAGCCAGGAGCTTCAGTTCTTGTTGATTCTTTTCCTTCTAATTTAAAGGCACTATAATCAAGGGATGCCCCCTATTGCTGCTCCAGCTAATGCCATCAATTTTAGCACAAACCAGGAATTAAACCTCGAATCCTCCTAATCCCAATGCCCTTTCCAACTGAATCACAATCAATTAATGCTATGGTATGATTTTAATTTTCCATTTAAATCTCTAACAGCTAACGACAGCAACAGGAACAGATGAGAAAGTGTTTCATTGTCCAACATCCTCAACATTTTCCAGAAACCACAGTCACATCATGTGTCTAGACCTGCAGAGATTTTCAGTGACAAAGTCATATTTTATCTGTGAAACTTACACAGAATTGAAGTGGCATTTTGATCAACACTAACTGTAAAAGCAATATTTCAAAATAAATTGGCAAATAATTACAAGTATGCCCAAGTAATGGGCAAAAATATCCCAATTGGTGGATTGGTGTCTCTTGGCAACTACATTATAAATGCCAACTCCAGCCTTGTAGGTCAATTGTCTCAGAAAACACAATTGACTATCATCACAGTTAGAGAACAGACAATAGTGGTGAAGGGTTATTTCTCAGACTGGAAGAAGGGATACAGTAGGATCCCCAGCAGTCAGTTCTGGGACTATTGCTTTCCTTGATATTTTAATGCCTTGGTCTTGGTTGCACAGGGCACAATTCAAAATCTGTAAATGACACACAATTTGAAAAGTATTTTGAATTTTGAGGAGGACAGAGATGGATTTCAAGAGGACGCGGATTTGGTCAGAAGAACAAAGAGAGAAAATACAAATAAAAAGGTTAAATTGTAAACATAGCGTAAGAACAAAGAGACTTCGGGTATATGCACACAATTCATTGAAGATGACGGGGCAGTTTGAATATAGAGCTTTTCAAGACATGTAGGCTCTTAAGCTTTATAGATAGAGGCATAGAGTACAAAAAAGGAAGGAAGTTATATGAACCTTTATAAACACAGGTTTGGCCTCAACAGGAGAAGCACTGTACCCAATTATGGGCATCACACTTCAGGAAGGATGCTAATACCTTAGAGAGGGTGCAGGAATAATTTAGGGATGAGGGATTTGAGTTACAGGTATAGATTGGAGAAGCTGATCTGTTCTCCTTAAAGGAGAGAAGGTCGAGAGGAGATCTAATAGAGGTTTCCAAAATCACGGTGAGTCAACGCAAAGTAGACAGGGAGAAACTGTTCCCATTAGGTGGAACTGTCAAAAACCAAAGATCACCAAGTTAAAGTAATTAGCCACAGAACCAACGTGAGGGAAAACATTTTTACGCAGCAGTGGTTACAATCTGGAATACATACCATGACGGAGTAATGGCATCAGATTCAATTGTTGCTTTTGAAAAGAAATCGGGCAAGCAGTTTGAGAGTGTGTATATACTAGGCTAAGGGGAACAGACAGGAGAGCAGGACTAGCTGAGACTTGCAGACAGATGGTACAGACATGATGGGCTGAAAGACTTTTTTCCATGCTGTAACCATCCCAAGATTTTCATTCTAAGAAAAAGCTCAGAAACAAAATAGTGTGGATGCTACAAATCAGCCGTTAAAAACTGAAACTACTGAAAACTCTCAGCATCCGTGTAAAGGGAAGCAGAGGTAATGTTTCACATTGATAAGTTTTATAATGATTATGCAACCATGCAATCCAGAAGTATTATAGAGTCATACAGCATGGAAACAGACCCTTCAGTCCAACTAGTACATGCTGACCAAGTGTCCTAAATTAATCTAGTCCCATTTGCCACCATTTGACCCATATCCCTCTAAACCCTTCCTATTCATATACTGATCTAGGTGCATTTTAAATATTGTAATTGTATCAGCCTCGACCACTTCCTCTGGCAGTTCACTGCATACGTGTACCACCCTCTGCCCCTTAGGTCCCTTCTAAATCTTTCCCCTCTCACCTTAAACCTATGCCCTCTAGTTTTAGACTCCCCTACCCCTGGGGAAAGGCATAGAACATAGAACATTACAGTGCAGTACAGGCCCTTCGGCCCTCGATGTTGCGCCGACCTGTGAAACCAATCTGAAGCCCATCTAACCTACACTATTCCCTTATCATCCATATGTTTATCCAACGACCATTTAAATGCCCTTAAAGTTGGCGAGTCTACTACTGCTGCAGGCAAGGCATTCCACACCCTTACTACTCTCGGAGTAAAAAATCTACCTCTGACATCTGTCCTACATCTATCACCCCTCAATTTAAAGCTATGTCCCCTTGTGCTAGCCGTCACCATCCGAGGAAAAAGGCTCTCACTGTCCACCCTATCTAATCCTCTGATCATCTTGTATGTCTCTATTAAGTCACCCCTTAACCTTCTTCTCTCTAATGAAAACAGCCTCAAGTCCCTCAGCCTTTCCTCATAAGACCTTCCCTCCATACCAGGCAACATCCTGGTAAATCTCCTCTGCACCCTTTCCAATGCTTCCACATCCTTCCTATAATGCGACGACCAGAACTGTACGCAATACTCCAAGTGTGACCGCACCAGAGTTTTGTACAGCTGCAACATGACCTCATGGCTCCAAAACTCAATCCCTCTACCAATAAAACCTAGCACACCGTACGCCTTCTTAGCAACCCTATCAACCTGGGTGGCAACTTTCAGGGATCTATGCACGTGGACACCAAGATCTCTCTGCTCGACCACACTACCAGGAATCTTACCATTAGCCCTGTACTCTGTATTCCTGTTGCTCCAAAGTGAGTCACCTCATGCTTTTCCGCATTAAACTCCATTTGCCACCTCTCAGCCCACCTCTGCAGCTTATCTATGTCCCTCTGTAACCTCCAACATTCTTCCGCACTATCCACAACTCCACCGACTTTAGTGTCATCTGCAAATTTACTAAACCATCCTTCTAAGCCCTCATCCAGGTCATTTATAAAAATGACAAACAGCAGTGGTCCCAAAACAGATCCTTGCGGTACACCACTAGTAACTGAACTCCAAGATGAACATTTCCCATCAACCACCATCCTCTGTCTTCTTCCAGCTAGCCAATTTCTGATCCAAACCGCTAAATCTCCCTCAATCCCATGCCTCCGAATTTTCTGCAATAGCCTACCGTGGGGAACCTTATCAAACGCTTTACTGAAATCCATATACACCACATCAACCGCTTTACCCTCGTCCACCTGTTTAGTCACCTTCTCAAAGAACTCAATAAGGTTTGTGAGGCATGACCTACCCTTCACAAAACCATGTTGACTATCCCTAATCAAATTATTCCTTTCTAGATGATTATAAATCCTCCCTCTTATAATCCTTTCCAACACTTTACCCACAACAGAAGTAAGGCTCACTGGTCTATAATTACCAGGGTTGTCTCTACACCCCTTCTTGAACAAGGGGACAACATTTGCTATCCTCCAGTCTTCTAGCACTATTCCTGTAGACAATGACAACATAAAGATCAAAACCAAAGGTTCTGCAATCTCCTCCCTAGCTTCCCAGAGAATGGTAGGATAGATCCCATCCGGCCCAGGGGACTTACCTATTTTCACACTTTCCAGAATTGCTAACACCTCTTCCTTATGAGCCTCAATCCCGTTAGTCTAATAGCCTGTATCTCAGTATTCTCCTCGACAACATTGTCTTTTTCCTTTGTGAATACTGACGAAAGATATTCATTTAGCGCCTCTCCTATCCCTTCAGACTCCACGCACAACTTCCCACTACTGTCCTTGACTGGCCCTAATCTTACTCTAGTCATTCTTTTATTCCTGACATACCTATAGAAAAGCTTTAGGGTTTTCCTTGATCCTACCTGCCAAAGACTTCTCATGTCCCCTCCTGGCTCTTCTTAGATCCCTCTTTAGGTCCTTCCTGGCTAACTTGTAACTCAGCCTTCACGCCTCATCTTTAAATAAGCCTCTTTCTTCCTCTTGACAAGAGATTCAACTTCTTTAGTAAACCACGGTTCCCTCGCTCGACCACTTCCTCCCTCCCTGACACGCAGTAGCTGTTCCTTGAACAAGCTCCACATTTCAATTGTGCCCAGCCCCTGCAGTTTCCTTCCCCATCCTATGCATCCTAAGTCTTGCCTAATCGCCTCATAATTGCCTTTCCCCCAGCTATAAATCTTGCCCTGCGGTATATACCTATCTTTTTCCATCGCTAAAGTAAACGTAACCGAATTGTGGTCACTATCACCAAAGTGCTCACGTACCTCCAAATCTAACACCTGGCCCAGTTCATTACCCAGTACAAATCCAACGTGGCATCGCCTCTTGTTGGTCTTCTACATACTATGTCAGGAAACCTTCCTGAACACATTGGACAAAAACTGACCCATCTAAAGTACTCGAACTATAGCGTTTCCAGTCAATATTTGGAAAGTTAAAGTCCCCCACAACAACTACCCTGTTCCTTTTGCTCCTATCCAGAATCATCTTTGCTATCCTTTCCTCTACATCTCTGGAACTATTCAGAGGCCTATAGAAAACTGCCAACAGGGTGACCTCTCCTTTCCTGTTTCTAACCTCAGCCCATACTACCTCAGTAGACGAGTCCTCATCAAACGTCCTTTCTACCACCGTAGACCTTGATTATTCACCCCATCCATGCCCCTCATGATTTTATAAACTTCTATAAGGTCACCCCTCCGTCTCCGACCCTCCAGGGATGATAGAACCAGCCTATTCAGCCTGTCCGTATAGCTCAAACCCTCCAACCCTGGTAACATCCTTATAAATCTTTCCCGAACCCTTTCAAGTTTAAGAACACCTTTCCGATAGCAGCATTATAACTGGCTTGCCAACGAATTTGGCTACATCAATTTTTCTTAGTCAATACGTTTTTAAAATAAGTATATTGATTTAGAAAAAGCAAAATTAAGCATAAGAATAGAAAGTTTTCAGGTTTATTGTCAGTCAAAACAGCATTGGCAGTGGTAAATTCAGCAAAGTGGTGGCCTGGAAATGATCAGAATTCCAGTTCTGGATCCCTCGGCAAAGTGTACATCCATATAGGAGAAGTCAAGATTCTACCACAAAATGTGATGCACCCCATAGTTCAGCTTAAGAATCAAGCTGATGCATGAAAACTGACAAAAATATAAAAAAACTGACCAGCTGTCACTACCCATAGCCCAAGAATGAACTATCATGGAACTTGAGTGCTGCCGAAAAAGGACACATTTTGTCAAAGTTTTTATTCTTATATTCTTGAGGATAATTCACAAGAAGTAAGGTGGTGCTGCTGCTTCATAGCGCCGGGGCCTGGGTTCGTTCCCCCTCGGGCAACTGTCTGTGTGGAGTTTGCACATTCTCTGTATGTCTGCATGGGTTTCCTCCTGGTGTTCTGGTTTCCTCCCATACTCCAAAGATGTGGAGGCGAGGTGGATTGACCATGCTAATTTGCCCCATAGTGTTCAGGGATGTGTACATTAGGTGGGTTTAGGGAATGGGTCAGGGTGGAGTGCTCTGAAGGTCGGGCCGAAGGGCCTGTTTCCACACTGTAGGGATTCTGTTGGAAGTTACCAAAGTAAAAGGAAGACATTTATAATGCAAGAGGAAAAAAAACATGCAGATTAGTTGGCAAATGAATTTCAAATAGATAGAGGTGTTACCATAAAGAACACACTAGTTAATGATGACTGCCAGTTCATTGCCAACCTTTTTTTTGTTTAAACAGGGCAGGTTGACACTGTTTGGTCTAGGCAGTTGCTGAGAAACAAACCAGAAAATGGCTGTCATCTAATTTGCTGCATTGAAACAGGCAGTGTGTGTGTACACCGTTAACAGAAAGGGAGATGAATAAATTTGAAGGACGGGGCAGGGTTCAAAACAGAACCACAGGCAGTAATTAAGCAGCATTTGAAGGGAAGTAAAAATGGAGGAGCCGGAGGTTAAAACATTTCTTGCCCTTACCCTGCCTGGATGAACTTCATGGCTGTATGGATTGGATAACCATTCGATCCAACAATATTACAACTGGCTTGGCAATGGAGCAGAGATTTAGCTACATCAGTTTTTCCCAGTCGACACGCGATGTGAAGTGGTGTCTCGCCACTATTGTTCAAGTGATTCACTCCAACAGAGCGCTGTTTGCTGAACAACTGTGAATTAGAAACAGACATGAAAAAGGTGGACAGAAAGGTCAAGACTTCTCCATCTGATACAGTAGGGGAATGTGGACTGGTTCATGGTTGTTTAACCACTTTGCACCTGGGCTCACATCCAGCCCAAATGCACACTAAAGTCTCCCCTGCAAGACGGCCATTAAAATAACTTTGCTAAATAAATGTAGAAAGATCCAAGCCTGTTTCCAATGGGCACCAGCCGATTGAACAAACAGTCCATCATATAACAATAACAGACACTAGTGGGAGGCTTGGCACGGATACTTCACTTTGATCTAAGGAATTGAAATAGTAGTAATTTAAAGAGAAACACATGGATTGTGCTAAAATGCCTGTAATGATTTCAAGTCAATTCTGTTAATTTCAGCAATCTGCTTCAGTCCCTCAAATTCGGAAAGAAACCATATATCACCCTTATACGAATGTCTCTGAAAGAGAGTAAGATGCAGTCGATCGGTAGCAGTCCACTGTGTAAGCAAGAAAGTTTCCTTTTGAGAACAGCATCAACAAACAGAAACAATTAGAAATCATGGTAAGGATGCCTGTGCTGGCAATATGAATGCAGGAAGGCAACCTTATATACTCCATTAAAGCACAACCCTGGGCACAGAACAGTGGAGATACCATTCAAAGCATTAATGGGACTGATGAAAAAGGATCCAGTTCATGCTTGACGATTAAGATTATCTTCATAACAGTTATTAAAGTTAACTTATTCCAATAAAATTGTAAGATGACTGTTAGCGTTTGGAATATCACCGCGTCAAGACTTTGTCTACCTTTCACAATTGTTTTTACCTGCCCCACCAACCTGGTTACCTAGATTCATAAGTTTCATATTATAGCGAGCAAATTTAAATCCAGCCACACTGTTCAATTAATCAGCTTCTGGTTGTCCAAAACGACAATAGAAGATTTGATTCAGATCGTGGTAAATGATGCTCCAAGATTCTTTTCATATTTCCTTCTGCGGCAATAGAGGTTCAACAAACGCCAGTATTCAAGAGATTTTTGGAAGCTAGGCAATGACCATAAAACATGGGAGTGGTTAAAATACAGCAGAAAATGATTAAATAGCAATTAGTAAACATGACTAGTGCTGTACCTGGGGAGTTGAGTGTCTAGGAGGAGTCGACCTGCAGCTTGCAACAAGGCGGTCATCCAGCAGTAAAACCAAATCGATTCTCAATATTGCCCACAATACTGTCTGGACTGTTGTCTACTGCACACACATCTTTCAATGCTAAACCATAATTCAGAACATAAAAAACAGGAGGAATAGGACAAGCAGTAGTTGGAGCCTAGCCTGCCATTCAATAAGGTTGTGGCTTAACTTCTACATTCATTCCAATTTCTTAACCAAACCCCACATTCCCTTGATTCTCTTTGCCCCTGCATTTGTTTTTTTTTCCTCACACTGCTTCTTTTGCCAATTACTTTAAATCTAGCCATCTCATTTTAAAAGCGTTTTACAAGCAGAAGTTTTTCCTTACTACACTGTCCAGACTCCTCATGATTTTGAACACCTCTATCAAATTTCCATTTAGCCTTCTCTTCTTCAAGGAAAGTCGTCCCAACGTTTCCAATTGGTCTTTTTAACAGAAGTTCCTCACCCCTGAACCTATTCTCATTCTGTTCAATATCTTCACATTCTTTCCTAAAGGATGGCACATAGACCCGACTCAACACTCCAGCTGAGACTAAACTGGTGCCGTCTACAAATTCAACTTAACCTCCAAACTTGCTCTTGTACTCAATCCCACTGATTATAAAGCGTAGGATACCAGATAACAAGGTGTAGAGCTCGATGAACACAGCAGGCCAAGCAGTATCAAAGGAGCAGGAAAGCTGACATTTCGGGCCTGGATCCTTCTTCAGGAAATGTCAGATCTCAAATTCTCCAGCATCTGCAGTTCCTACTGTCCCTAGGATACCAGATGTTTTATTTGCCACTTTCTCAACTTCTCCTGCCACTTTCAATGACTAGTGCATATATTCTGTCACTTGTCCACCGATTCATTCCACTAACTTCTGTCTGCTTCTATTGAAGGTCTAAACTATGTTCTCAGTTTTCAATGCTTCCAAGTTTCAAACAAACTACAAACTGTGAAATTCTACCCTGTACATTGCTACTTGTGAATCTTAATTTCAAAATTACCACAGCAAAATCTTCAGAGTTAAATCAGCAGGACGATTTACTTGTTTATTCAAAACCAAGGTATGACTGTCACAACACACAAAGAATCCTACAAGGAATAAAGAAAACAAAAGGAAACAGGATACAATTAAGACCAATTTAAAAAACAAACAAACTTACAGACATTAATTCAGGTGATTTTTGTCTGAGTCCAAGAGTCCAGTGAAGGTTAGGGTTAGGGTTAGGGTTAGGATTAGGATTATCACCGGACCTGAAACATTAACACTGATTTTTTTTCTTCACAGGTGCTGCCAGAACTGCTGTGCTTTTCCAGCAACCTCTGCTTTTGTTCCAGTGAAGGTTCTTTTTTCTCGGAGTATGGATTCAGGCAGGTTCAGCTGACTACAGGCAGAATTTTTTTTGCGGTTGTTAAAGAAACAGCAATGCAGTTGATCACGAAATACAAGGTTTCTTCCTGAAACTACCCCACAAAAGAGGTTGAGATTTGAGATTTTAGTCCAATTTGGCATCTGACTGTAATGTTAGCAGCTTTGAAATCTTTACTAGACTGGAGCAAGGTTATCCAGAAATTACAGAAGCTAAGGTGAGAATCTGGTTATGTGATTGTTTCTGGATGAGCCAAGCTTCAACTTGGAGGGCTTTCTATCCATCTGGTCAGAATCAGTGTTCGTTTGTGAAAGGGCAATGGTGAGCCATGAGCATCATTTCACATAAAATGAAGTTCATAGCTCATATGCAGCGATATCTCATGTCATTCTACCTGACCTTTGGAGGGAATATACCTTGGTTGCTTTTCTACAGACAACCTAAACCTTATGATTCATGCACAATGGTTGCTTGTCCCTAAATGGTCTCCTAATGATACTTGATTCACCTCATTTCCAGTAACAGATATAGTGGCTCTCACACTGGACTGGAATTACACCACTGTAGAAAATTCTCCTGTATACATCTGGGAAACTCTTTCCCCCATATTTGCCCTTTTCACTGCCACCATCCAAGTTTATAATTGAATTAAAAAAATGTCAATCATTATAACTACAATAATTCTTGCATGTTTCTATAATGGAACTTCGTTGTTCCTTACTTCTCGGTAAATCAATTCTGTACTTGACCTCTCTGGAGCATCCTCCACATTTAGTAACACAAATGTCACCAACACGTCTTCCCACCGGAGGTCTGAACATCCTTGACCATTGCCACACAACCATCAAAGATGCCTACCACTCCATTCCCCGTTCACATTTTGGAAAATCAGACCACAACGTTGTGCTCCTCCTCCCAGCTGACAAGCAGAATCTGAACAGTTAGAACCCAGTATAATGCTGGTTTCAGGAAACGGAAGGGCTTTTAGGTGACTGCTTAGAGTCGGTTAACTAGAATGAGTATGCCACTACCTTTACAGGCTTCATTAGTAAGTGTACAGATGACTGCATGCCAAACAAGTTAATCCAACAGTCCTCAACCAGAAACCATGGATGAACTGGGAGATCCACTCTTCCACTGAAGTCCAAATCTGAGGCATACAAATCAGGTGACCCTGACCTACACAGGAAATCCAGGTACGACCTTTGTAAGGCCATCAGGGACACCAAGAAGCAATACCAAACTAAGCTTGAGACCCAGACTAACCACATGGAACACCCATCATTTGTGGCGAGGCTTACACAACATACACATCCACAAAGCAAAGTCGAACAGAGCCTAGTCTATCACGCAGACCAGCCTCTCATCCACTGACTTCAGCTTTACATCCCGCTGCATCAGGAAAGCAACCAACATAATCAAACCCCTCCCACCTCAGTTATACTGTCTTCCACCCTCTTCCGTTGGGCAGAACATATAAAAGTTTGAATGCACGCATGAACAGATTCAAGAACAGCTTCTTCCCTGCTGTTATCAGACTTTTGAATGGATCTCTTTAATGTTAATCTCTCTCTGCACCTACTGTAACACCGTATCCTGCACTCTGTTCTGTCACCCTGTTGCACTTGCATAGTACAATCTGCCTGTAAAGCATGTAAGACAACACTTTTCATTGTACCTTAGTACACATGACAGTAATAAATCAAATCAAATCAAATGAATGCCCTCCATGATCATTACTGCAACTTCTACCTCCTTCCTTCCTTTCCTCAAAAATCTTATATGAGCACTTTCCAAACTTCTTCTTCCCCGCTTTATGACCCCATTTTGGTATGTGAAAATTACACTGACCTCAAAGATCCTGGCAGGCGAACATATGATGGGTGCAGTTCAGACCTCAAGAAACAGTCTATTAGCCAAAACCCACCTTCTTCTAAAAAAAAAAATCAAGAATTTAAAAAGAGAACCATGCGGCCATAAGCAGCCAGTTCAAACTCCAGGGAATTCGGTCCCTGTTCTATTTAGGTGCAACCATCCCAGCCTCTAAAAGTGATCTCTCCAGAGCTGGCCCCAGTGACCCAACAATCATTCTTCCAGCCGGATATTCATCTGTCTTATCCTGGGTAACATTCTCTCTCACATAGTAGTAGGAATGATTTAGTGATCAGTAATGTTGAAGTCCTGCTTGCTACTTTAGTACCTAGTTTCCCAACTTCAAGACCACCTCCAGTTTTCTGCCTATGTCACGTGGATCACAACTGCAGGCTGCTCACACTTCCCAGAGGGTGTTCTGCAGCTTTTTAGTGACATCCTTGAGCATATCAGCAGCGGGTCAACATGCCAGCTTGGACACGTCGCAAGCTGCAGAAGCAGTTGTCCTGACAAGAAAGATTCGGATATTAATGTATCTAAATAAAAAAATCACACTCTAGACCTATCAATAATATTATAGTATTCACACATTGGCTCATGCTCATAAAAGATGCCACCCTCAATTACTACTTGCAATTAAACATTTTTTATCATTATATCTTGCTGCAACTTAATCTTTCAATAATTTCAGAAAAACTCATTATTCATTCTCACAGAGATCAAAGCCTTTTTGTTCTAATTAATGAACCTAGAAGAAGAGTCGGTGTTCTAATACATTGACAAAGAGTTGCTCAGCGCATCCTGGAGTCATGAGAGGTACAAGATAAATGCAAGTTCTTTCTGTCCTGTACATTACTAAGCTTGAAAAGAATACAAGACAAGGAAAATCATGAACTAATCATAAGGCAATATTTTAGTTTAAGTTTTTTTTTAAAAAGGTGCAGGAGACCAGGAAGATAAAAGAAGACAAGTACTTTCACAGTTCACAGTTCCTGAGAAACAGAAATAGTGTGGGCATTTGTGCAAGTATTGATTTCAATGTAGTGAAGATCCAGAGTAAAAGTAAAAGTAACAGCATGTGGGTTGATGTACTTGGAGCTTCGGTCCAAGAGCTTACAATTATTTACTGTTTTAACAATCCTCCAACTCAGTATGGCTAATTGCTGAGTGTTATGAACAAATTTGTTTACACAATCCTCTGGAACTTGGCAGCTCACCATTACAAAGGGAACAGTTTGACCCATTTCAGGTCCACAGGGACAGTGGGTTTCTCATCAAATGTGCACATAAGTCTCTAATTGCACAATGTGCTGCATAGAAATCATCCCAAGCAAACTTCATATCTTTCCAGTTTCGGCGAGAGTAGAAAGCTCATTAAACATGAAATCTGTCTCCGTACACAACACTACAAATGGCTGGCAAGGCGAACAGATAAAATAAAATCCCTCCGGCAAGTAGACTAAACACCTGTCACTACCAATATTTTGCTCCTAAATATTGCCTCATAATGCTAGTAGTCTGGCTGAAATACAGTTTAACCATTTCTATAGCTCTTCCATTTCGAACCTCAAGGGGCAAAGAACAGGCATTTTTGTTTCACTTCAAACTCTTATGAACGTCTAAAGGAAAGAAACATTGTTAAAGAATCGTGTACCGTTTTACTAACATTCCAGTATCAATGTGCCACCACAATGTTGGGTTTAAGGATCCTCGTTTTATCCATTTCATTTTTAGGCATGTTGGTTCACAAATTCTTCCAAGTCGTGACAGATATTCAGGATTTAGACAGCTCAAAGATCTTTTATGAAGTATGACACTGCAGGTCATTTAAGAACTCACATCAAAATGAACAACTTTTATTTACATAGTGCCGGTAACACAATAAAATGTTCCAAGATGCTTCACAGGAGCACTGTAAACCAAACCATGAGCAAGACACTAAAACGGATATTAGATGACAAAAGATTAATCTGAAATGTGAGCTGTCCAATCAGTGTCTGAACTTGTAAAGATCATATCGTTTTATCTTTGAATATTTTAAAATGTGGACTGATATGAGAAAGAACTGTTTTGAAATCAGGGATTTACAAGAATTCCTGTATGGCTTGAAAAGCATGTAACTCGACACTCATAACAAGCATCGTTTATACATCTGCTTGCACAAATGGTAATTGAAGCTTAGTTTGCAGACAAACTGGAGCTGAGGGGTTGTATACAGAGCTTTGGTTGGTAACAAGAAGCTTGTTTGTTTGCGGACTAGTGACCAGTGTGCTGCCTCCCACAGCCATGTGATTGGTTGTCAGGTAGCTGAACAGATTGGGCCTGTGAACAAGACACAGAAAAGCTACACAGTCTAGCAGCAACAAAAACACAGTTGCTGGAAAAGCTCAGCAGGTCTCGCAGCATCTGTGAAGGAAAAACAGAGTTAATGTTCGGGTCCGGTGACCCTTCCTCAGCGTCTGATGATCTTCTGGATGTGGATGCTGGTGGGATGATAAGTGCTCATGACCAGGTTCAGACATTGGAAGCAGCCACTTCAGTCAGGCAGAAGGTTGGTTAGTACACTTGGAACGTCATCTTTAGTAAAAAGAGGACATATACAGTATTGATAAAGTCAGCTAGGATAGCTGCAGAGCGCTCACTGTTTACATGGCTTCAGGTGTGGCAGCTTGATTCTCTGATGCTGTGTCTCAATCGTTGAGTTTTAGTATCTACCAGGCTTTTGGCTGAGAATTTGCCTTTTCTTTTACAGATTTTCCAAACTTATGAGCCAGCCTGTTGAAAATATCAGTTCTTAGGGTTTGTTTCATTGATTTTGCATTTTTTTCCACTTTCTTTCATCATCCTCTGCTGTTTCATTTTGGTTTCCCAAAATAACACAGTTGTTTGCAAACCTAAGTTTCAATTCTGAATGGCATTTCTTCAAGTCGAGCTTTCTATTCTCTCAGTGGTCTACGGTATCTGTTTATTTTTATCTTTCTATGACCGTTTTCCAGAGTCACACTCTCCCCCACGTCACCTTCTGTCCGCCCACCAAAGTTCATACAACCAGACATATGATCCTCAGCACTAACTACCCATTCTTAGCACCATTCATTTTGTCAAATGCCCATGATTCAATGTGAAACTTGACTGCTTGCTCCAGGGGATGTATCTACCATTGCGAGCAAATACATTTTTCCATTTGTGGAAGCAATCATTGCAGGTTTGTAATGCATCTTACTACAGCACAGATCGGTCAATTCTATGTAGAAAGAGTTTTCAGCTTTGGAAAGATATTTTAAAATCAAGACTTAAGGTTTCCATTTCACAAGCACTTCAATCCAAAGCCAAATGATTGGAATGTCAAAGACATAGAGATGTACCGCATGGAAGCAGATCCTTCAGTCTAACTCATCCATGCCGACCAGATATCCTAAATTAATCTAGTCCCATTTGCCAGCATTTAGCCAATATCCCTCTAAATCCTTCCTACTAATCCACCAAGTACTAAAAGCTGAAGGTGTTGACCCAACAGAGCTAGGTAAATCAGATTGGACAGTACTCTGAGTGCTCAAATGTACAACTCAAGCTACCAAGATAACAAAGGCTTTGGATAACTTATGTTCTACAGCCTGTTGCCTATGCAGAACCAAAATGTTAATCAAATCAGAGTCTACATTAGCAAAGAGTCAAATCCAAGTATAAAACAAGTGCCTTCTGCCAAGTTATTTTCCAAGACCATAAATTATGATTACAGCATAAAATTCTCCTTTCCTTGGGCCAATAAGGAAATGGCTCGAACAGTGTCTTCATTCCACAGTAGCAAATGATTCCTTTTGATAAAAATTCTTGAGTGAAAAGTCAGATAGCAAGGAGGATTATTGGGGTCTTCAGGCACCACAGCCAAGACTGACCATCTCTTCACACTGACACTTCCAACAAGGGTCAGGCAACAATTATCAGAACCCCACCTGGTTGCTTTCTTAGCTTAAACGGGGGAGACACAGGGACCACGTTTCCACCCACCACCGCTCTCCCGCTCACATCCCACTTCTCTCCAGCCCTGCCCAAGCACTGTCAGCAAAAATGTAACCTGGAAGTTTGTTCCTCTGTACAGTCAAATGAAATACTGATCAAGAGCCTTCAGGGATAGCCACATATGAAGAGGTGCACCACAGCATGAATACACTAATGTGCACTTTGTGAAGACCTGAAACAGTCAGACTGCGTTACACATCTTAAATATTTCTGCAAAGTGGGATGTGCTACTAAAGCTTTCCACAGCACTCATCAGGACAAACGCCAAGTTGATAACCTGACTTGCCAACCTATCTGCACCCTTTATTCCTGTAGTAAAAATTGTGGTGATCCTCTGAAATTTGAAATTCTTGCATGAACTTTGACGTGTACAAGATAAATACGTTCAACAACTTGTCTTTCTTTTCAGCAAGACCCAAATATTTCAAAATTTTCCTTGCCACCATTTGCCACAGGCAAGCAACCAACTTGCTACAAAGCCTCTGTCAATGACAAACTTTTTATATAGAAGAAAACTTGACAAGCAAGTAGGCCCGTCAGCAAGTAAACTTTTCACCTCTCTCTTTCATAGTCCAGGTGTGACTACCATAATTATAGACTCTCCTGTTCCCTTCCAAGTATTGTCCCTCCCTAACTCCTACATAAATGAAGCAAATTTATCAATACACCTTTTAGGTTTTAGGTTTTCGATCACTGCAGAAAGGACTTAACAATTGTTGTACTTAAGTTCCCGTCTAGGTTCATTAGGTCAAATTGCTCAAAACAGCCATATCACATTTAAGCATTTGTTTTAACATCTAAATGCCACACAACTTAAAAATGTTTTGACCAAGACGATCGGTTCCTTCCTATTTATGAATCTGTTGTCCGAGTATTTCTTACAAAAGTTTTTGCTGAAATTATTGGGTCAATAATACACCCTTGCAAAGCACATTTAATCTCAAACAGTTATAGGCAATTTTCCCCATAATCTGTGTGCGCGTGCAGCTGCTCCAAGGTTCCATACACAGCAATCGGTGTCGGCGGGCAAATAGTGGCATTGACCTTTGTCACATACAGACCTCAAAGGTCCACACAGCCAGTAAGAAAATGAGAGGAAACACTGCTTATAATACATGGTGTTAAAGCGTGGTGTTTTGCAGTGACCTGGAAAATTTCACCTCAAAACGCACAATATAGAGAACCTGGCTTTGCACAAAGCTTAGCAAGTATTCTGCTTAAGCTAAACCTGGATACAGTGCTGGTTTTGCAGAATTCGCTGGGTACAAAGAGTGCTGCAGTTGTGGACAAAATACTAGATGCAGGGTAAAATGTACAGCTCTGCTAAAGCTCTACTGGGCAAACTTACAAGAAAAGCACAACCACAGTGTTACTAGCTGTGAAGTTCTGGGATTATAAAGTGAAGGGGAGTCAGGTGCATAGCTGGGAAGGTGGTGAAAGCTCTTCACTCTATCTAATCTGTATTGTATCTGACCTGAGTATAAGACGTCATCATCGGCTGCAGAGAGACATATCTATGTTCCATTTCTGAGAAATGTCACCCTTCACCTTTAGAAGCACAAAAACAAGTATTAATAAATATACATGCCCACCACATACACACACGCACCTTTCATAATCTACAAATTAAATTCCCACGAGCAAAATCATTGATTGATACAAGATCATTTTATCCAACTATCTCTTGCAATGATTCTCTCTCTCTCCTTTTCCACATGGTCCTGCTATACACTGCACTATACTTCTAACCCCAGTCTGAAGTGACTGGGAGCACAGCCTGATCCATTTTCCCATGCACACACTTTACAACAGGAGTTCACTTGTTCAGAAGCAGAATCCTGGCCTTCTTTACCAAGGGTACACTGGCTGAACTCAGCTATTTTAAAAAGGGAATATATTCCTACCTGCACTCTACTAAACCAAAGAGCAATCTACAGAAGTCAAACTTGTCACTCTAAAAGCAGCAAACTGCTATAAATACTCAGTAAATTTGACAGGTCTGTGAACAGAGACACAGAGTGAACCTTGCGTCAAATGTGGCTTCTATTCTGAAGTTACATTCACTCTAAGTGTTAACTCTGTTTTTCTTTCCACTGATCCTGCCAGACCTGCTGAGTTTCTCCAGCACTTCCTGTTTTATTTCAGATTTCCGACATCAGCAGCATATTATTTTTATATAGCTTTCTCCCCCCATTAGCTTTTATTGAAATCAATCTACAGTCAGATTTGCTACGTGTAAGAGTGTAACAGTGTAGGCACTATTAAATCTAATTCGGTCAAACTAAGCACCTCAAAGTGTCTGCCAGACAATGGTCAGGTCCTAGCGATCAACTCCAGCTGTCTAACATTGCATCCTCCATGCTACAAATGCAATTACAAATTCCAAAATAAAAAAAAAATCCCTTTTATCTTTCCTCGGTTGCAGGCTTCACAGAGCAATCTAAAAAAATCTGAAATATCTCCGACCCCAATTGAGTGCTATTTATAAAAATTACAATTTCAAATTAAACCAACACAATGTCACTAAATAAGATATTGCTGATTCCCATTAGTTATGCGATTATCTTCTCCATTCTTTTCAGAAGGCTAATCATCACTGGTAAGGATGTAAATACAGTGAACTATTTCACAAAACATAATAGACATTTCTCAGTGAGAAGAGTTGGCATTTGCCAGCTAGGTTTGAGATTAGAAGTTTACCTCTGCTAGAATACACAATGCATTTCGTGGTAACTAATCTACTTCGCAATCTCTGCCCGAATACACTGTGCAACTAGGTATATTTTGTGGCAATTGCAATCTCGTTGATTGTTCCATGAGTAACACAAAATTATCACTACAGGAAATAATAGGTTCTTCAAAACTTGAATCCCTCTGACGCCAGCTAACACATTTACAAATTTGCAGATAAATTCCATTTAAAAGTATTTTGTACAGGCTGCCAAATTTCCCCATCAAGAATCAAATGGACTAAACATCACTTTAGCTATTTCCGTTCTCCATACAGCAAGTGTGACACCTCCACAAATAACGTGAGAAGCAGCCCCGGATCCACAAGATACATTTCACATTAGATTGAAGTGCAAATAAAAGTTGTTTTTTCTGTCTTGGAGAGGGCCACAGGAACTTTACCAGCATGGAAACGGGGATGAGGAGCTTCAGTTTGGATAAAGAGACTTAGAGAAGCTGAGAGTATTCTCCTTGGAACAGAGAGAGTGAGGCATGTTCTAAAAGAGGAGTTCAAAATTATGAAGGGTCTTGATAGTGTGAATAATCAGAAATTGTTTTCATCAGGAGGGCTGGCAACCAGCAAAAACACATATTTAAGATAACTGGCAAAACAACTAGAGGGGAGATGGGATGTTTTTCTTTTGAAATGCAGGCACAGTTCTGAACTAGAATTCCTTATAGGGTGCAGGCAGCAAAATTAATGGCCACTTTCAAAAACTAATTATATATAATTTTGAAAATATGTATCTGAAAATATTTTCAAAAATCTGTAATGTGAGGCAAGAGCAGGGTGGAGGAAACTGATCAAAAAGTTTTTTCAAAGAGCTGAAAAGTCACAATGCATTGAACAGCTTCTGCCTGGGCCATAAACTGAGTTTATTTTGTTAAACAAAATGTTTCAAAGGACAAAGAAGAAATGAAAGGCATAGGGAATTACGGAAGCGATTACAGAATTTGGCCATTACCTCAATCATCTGGCAGTTAGACTGACGAGCCGCGTAGTGGAAGACAGTTTCCCCATTCTTGTCGGCAATGTCCAACCTGACTCCACATCCTTCCACCAGCTCGCGAACGCAGTCAATATCACCCTTCTTGCAAGCAAGGTGCAGAGGGGTCATCCCCTCTTCGCTCTCCGTATCATTTATGCAGCTGTACAGAGAACTACATATTAGTCCCACAAGTAATGCGATTATACATACCAAAAATTGAGCATCAGTAATACCGCATTAAACAAAATGACCAAGCCAACTGTGTGCCTTCAGGATGAGATGATCTTGTTGGTGACATCACAAATGTCAGCATCACAGAATAATAAACTGGAAGCTAACTTAATTTTCTACTTTTATTTCTAGACTAATTTGCAACTTTTATTTTTGAAGGAGAAATATATCTTCCACATGACTAAGTTCTAGCTCCCTCAGGTTCTCTGTTGTGTTCAAGATATATCTTCCCTCTCTTCCAGAGCAGCCATGCATCTGCTTAGCTTCCATAACTGATCCAACCTCAGTCTTTTATAATCTGTCCCAGTCTCCATTCTCTCAGCACCTGTGCTGGGTTTCTATTAGGACTAACAAAGGGTTGTCCACATGAAGTACTTGTTCTGTTTCTCTTGCCCCAAGTGCTGCCTGGTCTGCTATTTCCAACATCTTCTGGTTTTATTTCAATCATAGGTATGTTTGGCTATTGCTTGGGTATATTTGTTGTTGGACATCCCAAAAACTGTCTCTGGCATTAACTTGCGCATAGGGAAAGTCAGAGAGCCAATTCCACAACCATAAGAGTTCTGATTACAAGTTTCCTTCTGCAATTAACATAATCTGTAGGCGTAAAATAAAAATCAGTTAAGTGTTGGTGCAAACTGGGGATTCTCGACTAGACTTAAGGACATCAAATAGTTTATTTGAATAATTCCATGGAGAAAATATGGACACAAAGACCAGGCTATGACTACCAGCAACATGAGAGAAACCAAGCATCTTTTCATGACATTTAACAGCATTACTTTCACTAGATGTCCCATCATCTGCATCTTGCAGGTTACCTCTAACTAGCAAGTGAACTGGACCAGAGATAAAAGGTACTGCAGATGCTGGAGAATCCGAGATAACAAGCATGGGGCTGGATGAACACAGCAGGTCAAGCAGCATCATAGGAGCAGGAAAACTTGACGTATACCTGGTTTGCTTCAGGACGTGGTCGAGCACTTTCAAGGCCGAAGAGGTTATGAGAGATATATTTCTGATGAAGGGTTTAGGCCCAAAACGTCAAGTTTTCCTGCTCCTATGATGCTGCTTGACCTGCTGTGTTCATCCAGCCCCATGCTTGTTATCAGTGAACTGGACCAGCCATGTAAACACTAACTGATAAAACAAGTCATAGGATAGAAAGTCTGCTACGAGTACTTCACATCCTGACACCCCATAGTGTGTCCACCAAGTACAAAGCACAACACAAGTGCAACATCCATCCAAAGTAGCTCACTTGATCAATGCCATATTCATCACGTTAAGCATTCATTCCCTCTACCACCAGTAAACAGTGCATCAGTGCACACCACTTACAAGACATACTGCTATAACACACCAAGGCACCTTCAACAGAATCATTCACGCTCATGACTTCTGCCACTTCAAACATCAGGGGCAGCATATTCATGAGAACATCCGTCACCTGCAAGTTCACTTCTAAGCCACACACCATCTTGGCTTACAACTATGTATTCTTTTCCTTCAGTCACTGGGTCAAAACCATGAAGCTCTTTTCATAAAGGGCAATGGGTCTACTCACACCTTATGGACTGCATCAGTACAGAAGGCAGCTCATCGATACCTTCTTAAGGGCAATTAGGGAAGGCCATTAACTGCTGGTCTTGCCAAGAACATGAAACTAAAAGGCCTATAGAGACTGCAAAATACAATTTCCAACTGCTCCAATCTTCTCTCCACCCCCTCAAATACAAAAATAATGATTTAGTTTGTCCTTTTAGGTCTCAGCAGCTGCATTTTCTATCATGGCCACAAAAATAGGCTTTTAAATAGATCCCAAAGTCATGGTCGATACAAGCATCACCAAGAATAAATCTGATTTTCAGCCTACCCTTCTCCCCATTTTTCCATCTCTCACTATCTAATGAGTAGTTAAACTTCAAGTCACTGAGATTAGGGTTACTATAAGTACTAAACCGGACACTATAATTCCAGTGTCCCAAAGCCAGACCTTGTTAATACTGTCTTTTTATCCTTTTCTGGAACTTTATTCCTTTGGTCCTTCTCCCACCCATTCTTTAAGGATACTTCTTGATCTACTTCTACAGTAGCCTTTTTGTCTCCATCCTAACGACAGAGACACCAGTGTGCTTTCCCTCTGGGTGCAGTTTTCCTCTTGATTTTCAGTGCTGGGGAAATCATTTTCTAAATGAAGTCAGCCTCTAGCATTCATACTCACAATTTAATGGAATTAAGGTAAAACACCTCTTACATGCTATATCCCTAAACTCAACACTGACACTTTCAATTTTTCATTTCAGACCACCCTGTTAAGCTTGCTACCTTACAGCATTACAGATCCACCCTTAACAAACTGACTGCAGCGTTTCAAAAACGCCACTCAATACCACCTTCTCAAGAGAAATTAGGGACAAGCACCGAAGTGCTGGCCCAGCCAGCAAAGCCCACATTCAATTAATGAATTTTAAAATGCTGAATTTCAGGCAGGTGGTTCTAGGCCATGAATTCATTTGGAACTAGGAGAGTGCAAATACAATACTAACCACTTCACAACTATACATAGGAAACACAAGGCAGACATTTACAGTGCATGCACCTCCCTCTACATCTTCCAGATAAATCCATACCACATAATATGATTGTGGCGAAAGCTCTCTTTCATGCTCATCTCTACGGCTACGTGAGCCAAGGACCAGTTCGGATGGCTTCGCAAACAGTCAGTCAGCTGTTGCACAGTGTCAACTTTCAGCGAGTCTGGTGAGATCTCATAAAATGGCCTCATCTTCATTGCAAACTGTACGAACATTGTTTTTGCCTCCACTTCAGAGCTCACCTGGAACAACCTGTAGAGACACAAGACACAAAAACTAATCAATTTCTAATGAAGTTACATGCTCCTTTTCTTCAGTCTTTCCTCCATATTTGGACTGGTAGTGATTTTGAGGCAAGAATCTCTTCCCTTCCAAAATCATTTTTCTGACTCAGACGTTTGGTCTGCAATTTTCAAATGCTCATTACACTGCACTGGTCGCACAAAGCTGCTTTTAAAAGGAGCTCAATGTATTCAACAATGCACCTCCTGCTGGTTAAATGATCTTACTTTATGCCGCAAACAAATTCACTCAAGGGAAGGAGATGACTGTAGCCAAAAAAACTTCGTGGCTGCCAACCCAAGAATCCACTGGCTCTGTCTTGCACCTCAACCGATGCTGCTTTATGTACATCAACAAGCCCTAATAAATTACTCAGAAAAACTGCAAGTGCATGGAATTGGAGCTAATCATGGGACAGTAAATAATTGGAAGATAGTAAACAGGGAATGGAGACAAAGGATTCACCCTCTATGCAGAGGGATGTAACCAATGGAGCTCCCAATGAATCTCATGTGTCCTCATACATACCAAAAGGACGTCTAGAATGTTGGCCTTTATCTTGAGAAGGTTGGGGGAATTCAAAATTTCGGAACTTATGCTTCAGTTGTACCAGATCCCATCTGGAATAATGTGCTTGGATCCGAAGCAGGGAGAGGGCAAGGAGAGAAATCATGTCCTCTGGTGCTTCTCCAGTTCCTGGAACCCTTATCCCCTGACCTCACCCACCACTCGCCCTCAATGTTTAACCCTCCATTTCACATCACTCAAAAATCCAGAATTGGAAAACCGTTACAGCGGGGTTGAGCAGTTTTGTTAAACCTATTTTTAAAAATGCAGCCTTTTGCATTCTAAGCCTTTAATTCTAAATTGAAACTAACTACACTCACAAATACTGACCATGAAGCAAAATATAAAAGTGCAAAATACTGTAGACACTGCAAACAAGATATAAAATTACTTTTTTCAGAGGCTATGTTTTCGTTTTCAAGAGCTTCTTTTTCATTCTCACTGACTCTTCTATTAAATGATGCATTCACACAGTAACATAACCTTCTGCATTTGTGTTGATGCATGGTGATTTAGGGCTCATACATAAGCAAAATTAGAAGAATTCAGTGATATCCTCAAAAATCACTCCCTCATTCAACATAAAGCACATGGTGAGCATTAATTTATGAGACAACACAGTATTTAAATTGACAAAAGACAACATCGTAAGTTAGTAAAAATTATTTTCAAAACAACTAATACATTTATTAATGTAAAAAGATATCACCATAAACACACCCTGCCACAGACTGGTCAAATCAGCAAATGTATTTCTATCACATATGCACAAAGTTGGAAGATGTTCACCAGACAGTTAGAGTCATAGAGTCATACAGCACGGAAACAGACTTTCAATTCAACTCGTCCATACTGACCAAGTTTCCCAAACTAAACTACTCCCAATTGCCTCCATTTGGCCCATACTCCTCTAAACCCTTCCTATTCGTGTACCTGTCCAAATGGCTTTTAAATGTTGTAACTGTACATGGATTTACCACCTTCCTCTGGCCGTTCATCCAAAATATAAACCACCCTCTGTGTGAAAACACTGCCCCCAATGTCTCTCTTAAATCTTTCTCCTTTTCCCTTAAAAAATGCCCCCTTGTTTTGAACTCCTCCGTCCCATGGAAAAGACTGTTGCTATTCACTTGATCAAGGCCCCTCATAATTTGATAACCTCCTACGCTCCAGTGAAAAATGTCCCAGCCTATACAGCCTCTCCTTACAAGTCAAACCCTCCTGCATCTGCAACATCCTGATAGATCTTCCAAAGCAGGGTGACTAGAACTGTACACAGTACTCCAAACGAGACCTCACCAACGTCCTGTACAACCTCAACGTGACGTCTCAACTCCAAACACAATGGTCAGAGCAATGAAATTTCAAATCTTTTTATGATATCTCAAATTTAAATTTAACAAGTGTCATAATGTTCATTACAATAACGTCCACTGCATTTTGCCCAGAGAATACAGAAACTTTAAGCTAGAGACTCTACATACATCGCCTCAGTAATTTCAAGATTAGTTGGCTTCCAGTTAACCAAATGATTCTTTTATTGATAGGTTTAAACCTGTCTCTAGATTTTGCAGCTTCCCTCTCCATCCCAATTCACCTTGCTGCCTCGCTCTCTCCCCCACTAACCCCAGAGACTCATTCACCTCGCTCTCTCTCCTACACCCTTGGAGCCATCCCCCCCTCTCCCACATCCCACACCCCAGCAGCACATTCTCAGTCTAGCCAGACTCCAAACTGTCACCAGCAAACAGATAACCCCAGATCCACTGAAAACCAAGGTACACTTTTGCCATTGCAAAAGTCTACCTTCACCCAAACTCGCACTCAAACCCTGACCTTCCAAAAGTTGGTCCTCTCCAGTGTCAGCTTCAAGCAAGGGGCTCACAGTTTAAGATTCAAACCAAAAGACAGCTCCAGTTCCCCTGGCAACTGCCTCAATGCTTGATGTTCCTCCAATCAAAGCTGATTTGCTCACGTGGTTATTACTGATTTAAGCTGACTACTGATTCTATCAGCAACAACCATTGGAAAGAAACAGCCATGACTGGAAGAGCAGTTCCTGGTGGCCCCTGTGATTGAAGGTTCTAGGGCGCCGTTGTTTAGAGGCCTTACAAGTATTCTGAAATTTGTCAGTTCCTTTTGTTCTTTAGTGGACCTGCATAAACTTGAGTACAGTCAAGGGCAGAATACATCGCCCAGAATGCGCTAGCTGTAAAAACCAATGGCCAAGGACAACTGGATCTCAAGCACTGGAATGCCGCCCTGGTATAGGTCCCATCACGTGATGGAGAAGTTTGTTGGAAGTGATGATTTTGCCGTTCCAACTTGCTTATCTCACTGAGATATGAACTTTAAATTACATCTCCAAACAATTTTAACAAGTTTGCTAGAAATGGAGATTTTGATGTGCAAAGTTGTTTGTTTCACTGAGATTTGCAATTTAGTCGCATCTACAATGGATTTTACGAATTTGCCAGTATTTTGGAGAAGCTTAGAATAAGTGGCGATTTTGGTGTTCAACCTTGCTTTTCTTTGCGAGTTATGCCCTTCGTGCGCTCAATTTTTTTTTTAATTCATTCATGGGACATGAGCACATTGGTTGGCCAGCAGTTACTGCCCTTCCCTAGTGGCCCTTGATTCTGAACACATCGCAGCCAGTGAAACAGAGACAGTGCTACCCAAGCCCAGCTCCCCACTGAAGACAAGGGCCCGAGTAATTAGCACTGCGTTAGCATAATTAGGAAGAGAGTTCATTAGGTCAAAACCTGGAGCTCCCTTCCTAATGGCATTACTGGTATACCTGCACCAAATGAACTGCAGGAGTTCAAGAAGGCAGTGCCTGACCACCTTCTCAAGGGCTACTGGGGATAAGCAATAAATGCTCCTCCAGCCAGCAACGCTCATGTCCCACGAGTGATTTTTTTTTTGTTTAAAAATCATATGCTCCCAAGTCCTAACCCCACTCCGGGGAAGGTATTTTCACATCAGAAGCATACACTGACCAGAGTAACGAGGGTCAAAATTATGTTCCCTTGAGTTTAATTTAATCTGGGTGTTGAAAATGATGAAATAACTAAATTGGGCAGTATAAGAGAAACTATTTCCTCTGGAAGCAGAAAACAAAATAAAAACAGCATCATCTTAAAACTGAAGCGAGACCACTTAGGAGTCAAATCAGCAAGCACTATTTGCATACAAAGGACAGTGGAAATCTGTAACACTTTCCCTCAGAAGACTGTGGGCGCTGGGTCAATTGAAACTTTCAAAACAGAAATCAACCCAGCAAAGCTGTCAAGCGATATGGAACAATGACAGGTGGATGGGGTTGAGATGCACATCAACAATGATCTAACTGAATGGCAAAACAGGCTGACAATTATCAAGTGGCTCACTCCAGTCCCTACATCTTCAACTTTCTAAATGTAATGCTGGCCACAATACAAAATACAATATTAGAAACAATCAAAACCAAACACTGCCCTTACACTTCTGGAATTTAGGCTTGAATCCAGCCTCAACAGAGGAGACAAAGGCCTGATTTTTGATGACTGCATGGAACCTACATGAACTACATGCCTGAAGAAGCTGGACTGAAGGACACTTAGCCCTTCAGAAGTGAGGCCCATCAGCTGGTTTTAGATTCATGTCACTGTGCAAAGGTTTTGAAGGAGTCCCCCTCACATGCTTCTGAAGAAGCACATTTTACACAGGCAACTGTAAACACCTGAAGTAGCTTTAAGCTACTGAGTGTTCGCTGAGGCAGGGACATTTAGTTTTTGTAGATAGCGTAAAAGTGCATGGCTGAGCCTCAAAGTTCCCATGAAAAGAATAAATCCATGCATCTATTAGTTTGCATTCCAAGTTACCGATGTTAACAAATTTTATGTTCAGTTTTGAATTTGCATAAGCAATGAAACAACAGTGTCATGAGCTTCCAAACATACAATCAGGGCAAAGCAGTGAAGCAGAAATTTAGGCGTTAATAGCACAGAAATGTTTGTGGTCCAAAAGCTTGTGATTCTTCTGCTTCAGGTCCACACAATCTTGATGTAGACAACATACAGGTAGTTCTTCTATAACGTGATAGTTGCTTTCTTGTGTGACCTCGTGCTAAAGAAAATTGAGTTTTGGAAATCGCTAGACCTGTACAGCTGAAAGTTTGTGTTATCCAAACAATATCCACTGTTCGTCAATCGCGCTACAGCCAATTCGCATTAACAAAGTACGCGTTACAGCAGAACTACCTGTATGGAAATGACCTGGGGCAGGTCAGGCCAACCCAACATTAATCATGCTATTTTGGTCAATTGCAAACTTCATTCCACAACAATTTACAATAGTTCAGATATTCTGATTACAATCGGTACAGATTTGACCGATGGTAATCCTCTTTAAGATTACCGACTTACCTGTTGGCGACTTTTCCAGCTAAGGTTACGAATCTGGCCTGTCCATAATGCACCTGTTGGAGGAAACCAGGAAGATTTCCACTCGACAAGGAATAATGGAGCAGGGTGAGACATGCCCCTTTCTCACCACACATGTAACTGTTAGTGTCCCACAGGCACTTTGACAGTGACTGAAGAAAGGTAAGTACATTAGATAGTGAGGCAGTGGTGCGCCAGGCAGGTAGGTTAGGGGATAGGGTGCGCCAGGTACATGGGGAAGGAAAGGTGCCAAGTGGACAGAGATAGGTAGGGTGTCAGGTGGGTGAGGAAGGGTAGGTCAGAGACTGGATATGGATCAGGCCAAGCCAGGCCCAGTTCCAGCAAGGATGGGAGAGGTCAAGACAGGGATGTCAGAGTCATACAGCATTACTTTAGGGGACAGACAGTCAGTGGAGACTTGGAAGGTCAAGAGAATATCTTAATTATTGACATTAAAAAAAAGGGGTAGGAAATCACTGACTTCCCAGAAACTGCAAGATGAATGAGTTTTTTGTCTCGTAGACATAATCAGTTGTTGGAGTATTCTGCTGCACCAAAGCAGAGTTACTGAATACTTTTAAGGCATTCTTGATAAGTAAAGGAATAAAAGAATATCAGGGGTAGGCAGGTGTGTAAAGTAATCAGATCATCCATGAATATTACTGATTGGTGGAGCTGCCTCAAGGGACTGAGTGGTTTCTAATTCATATGTATGTAAAATAGTGAGGGATTGAATCGGAAATGTTACACCATTAAATTATGAAAAGAAAAAAGACTTCACATTTTAGTATTTTTCATGATGTCCCAAAGTGCTTTACAACCAATGAAATACAGTCACTGCTGTAAAGTCAAAATCAGAGCAGTAAATTTGAGCACAGCAAGCTCCCACAAACAAACAGGACCTGATAATCTGCTTTTCCGTGGTGTAGATTGATGGATAAATGTGGCCAAGACACAAGGAAGGAGGGTCTAGGCCCGAAATGTCAAGCTTTCCTGCTCCTATGATGCTGCTTGGCCTGCTGTGTTCATCCAGCTCCACACCTTGTTAACAAGAAGGCTCCAGCTTTTCTCTGAAATAATGCTGTTGCATGTTTCACAGTAGATAGTATATGGGTTTAATACCTCATCCAAAAGATGGCACATCCAACAGTGTAGTACTCCCTAAGCATTGCAATCGAGTGCTAATGTAGATTTTTAAGCTCAAAGACAGTCATGGGCTGCTGGGGCATATCAATCTGATTTTATAACATAGACAATAGCATCAGAATTAATAGTTGGGAGTGATGTGCGATATGTCTACGTATTATAAAACAGCCCACTATTAGTCTATAATAAGCTACAACACTGAGCAGTCAGTTCAATGAACCTGGGAGTAATTCAGACTGACTTTGATAATCTGGTGTTCTTGAGTGTTTCACTTTCCAATGCCAACACTTCTTGCTGAACACTGACACGATACAGACTTACTCATCAATATGTCAATTATTTCCAATGGACATTCTTAATCAAAATAAAAATTATTTTGAACTTGATAGAAAAACCAGTGTCAGTTAGTGTTCCAGAAACAGTTCAATCTCGTACAAGGAACAGAAACAGTAACATGAAGTGAGAGGCAGGAAGCCTTTCATTACCACAGAGATGCAGAGTTCCTCTTTTAGCAGTGAAAAGGGGAAAGCCTGTTTTTCTTCATAATTAATGATTCACCAGCAAAACAGTAAGAACAAAGTGACTTTTGAAAATGTGGTTTCTGAAAATTCAATTTTGTTGGTGAGTCATGGACTGCAGAGAAAAACAAGCCTGCTATCATCTGTGTCAAGAAAAATGTCACTCTTCTACACACTTTTCGAGCATTAGTACAGCAATTGTGTCTTGGTATTGTACTTCTTTCAAATTCACTAAGGTCCATGTATAACTTCCAAGCCACAATTTACATAACCATTCATCACCAAGATTAATAAAAATGTGTTATTAAAAACCATAGACACTTGCAAGATGACAGCACCAAACTCCGTGCAGCTAAGTGTACTGCCCACCAACAGGTGGTGCTCTCTACAGATATAGTGCTGAAGCTATTACTCAGGAGAAGACACGAAATGTCTATCTACATTAGTCATGATGTGGACACAGGTTTATTTGAAGACATAAGTTTTCAGAGTCTCACTCCTTCTTCAGGTGTCAGGTGAGACCCAAAGGAGGAGTGCAACTCCAAAAGCTTGTGTCATCAAATAAACCTGTTGGACTTTCCTGCTCCTATGATGCTGCTTGGCCTGCTGTATTCAACCAGCTCTACACCTTGTTATCTCCGACTATAACCTGGGTGTTGTGTGATTTTTGACCTCATCTACAATAGGGTATGATCAGTTAATTCAGCTGAAGTTCAACCAAATGGTTGAGTGAGACTGAGATCCTAAATTAATCTAAAAGGCTGGAATGAAACTGTTAATGTAGTTTATGTTAAACTATCTAGTCCATTATTTTAATAAGGACATCAATCCAAGCACATTAAGCTTCTAGTGGTGAAATGAATTTCAAGATCAATGCATATTTATTTATACTTCATGTAGCTCTATTTCAATAAAACATTCTTCAAAGTGCAATTAAACTATATTTCTTTTTCCTTCAGTTATTTAAATTTAAACTTAATGAAGATATTAATTAATGTTAGGCAATCTGTGTAGACATTGTCAGCAACTCTCATCCTATGAGTAAATAAAAAATTAATAAAATTTTTAAGTTGTTCATTAAAACCCTTTAATTCAAGTTTGTTTTTCCTTGTTGTTTGTCAAGGTCATTAGATAAGATGGATCAAAAAGCCTCTCACATTTTAAAGATCAGGTGAGTTGATCTTTACTGATCTAACCAAAAACCTAATGTGCTGGGAAACATTTGCAGAACCACACAGACAGGTTGGTATTTCAGATGCACACCCTACACAAGAATGGACATGATGAAGAGTCTCTACTTAGGAGAGATTAGGGGAGAAGTGCAGGGGAAATCTTTCACACAGAGGGTGCTGGGTGCCTGGAACACTGGGTGCCAGTGAAGGTGGTGGAACCAAGCACATTAGCAACGCTTAAAGTATACCTTGATAGACACATGAACGGGAGGCGAACAGAGGCATATAAACCACAAATGGGCAATAAATAGCGGGTCTAAATAAGGATTAGAATCAGCGTACGCTTACATCACAGTGCTCCTGTGCTGTATTGTTCTTTGGCTAGCCACCAAACAATTTCATTTTTCAGATATCTTCACTCACTTTTGCAGCTCACAAAACGTGGGGACAACTAACAGATATTCCCAAGACTACTCGTTTAGTAGCTGGCAATTTCACTTGATGGATTCAACTCCCACTCCAAAACGTGAACATCTAAGTTAGGCTAGCGCTCCAGCACAGTACAGAGGGAGTGCTAATGGAAGGTAGTGTTTTTCAAATGACATGTTAAAACTGGACCCTAACTGCCTTCTGGGCAGTAAACAACCTCATGACACTATTCAAAGACGAGGTGGGAAGCTTCTTTAGCCACACTTTAAAAATACTCAATTGACTGTAAACAGAACATAAGAATTGAAGAAACAGGAGTAGGCCATCTGGCCCCACGAGCCTGCTCCACCATTCAAGATGATCAGGGCTGATCTTTGCATAGAAACAGCTCCACTAACCCGCCCGTTACCATAACCCTTAATTCCTTTACTGTTCAAAAATCTATCTTTGCCTTAAAAACATTCAACAAGGTAGCCTTAACTGCTTCACTGGGCAGGGAATTTCACAGATTCACAATCCTTTGGGTGAAGAAGTCCCTCCTCAACTCAGTCCTAAATCTGCTCCCCCTTAATTTGAGGCTATGCCTCCTTCATTCTAGCAAAGTATTTGGAACATCTTAAGGTCATGAAAAACTTTATGCATGGTAAATGCAAGTTCTCTCCTTATCTCTGCGTGCATGACTGTTCCAAATGCTCTCCATCTAAAGTACATAATCTATAGATTTTTGCCGAATTCTGTACTACAATGAAGAGATTTTCCACTTAAAGACTCCTTTAAGCCCCAAAATGTGACTGCGCTTCCCCTTCACACACAATGGATTTAACATGGATCCCATGCAGCAGAATGCACAAGCAAAAGAAAACTCATCCCTCGCCACAATCCATGCCAACTCTCTTCGTCTTTGGATTCTCTTTTTCCGGTTCTAAATTGAAAGCAACCCAGGATAATATTCAATGAGGAACTCACCAAGAGGGAAAATATTACACACAAACCCTGTGACCTGGGAACTGCACAGTTCTAGGAAATCTCCATCACTGGATTCTCACCTGAAAGCATTCTGAGGTGTTTTGGGGTTGATTAGCAAGCAGTCCCAGGAGTGTGGTGTCCGATGCAGCATAATTCGTCCATTCTCCATAACTCTGCTGTGTGACACATATTCGGACAGTGGCACCTCCCGTACACGGTAAGGGTTAGCAAAGAGGTTAGTCACAGTATTCAGTGAGCCTACCAAACGGCCAAAGAATTGCATTCCTACAACAACCTGCAAGGAGAAGACAGGGGTTGGGGGAAGACAGGGAAATGGTTGTTATCCTCTTTCAGTTTTCAGTTGAAGATGCTCCACAGTGCTCATATAATGAATGATTTGTATTTTCTACTGCATCCCAGAGCAATTTAACCATCAATAAAATATTTTTCAAGTGCAATCACTACTGCAAGATAGCCAGCACATTAGCCAATTAGCATCTGGCAAAGTCCCACAAACAGCAACAAAAACAGAAGTTGCTGGAAAAGCTCAGCAGGTCTGGCAGCATCTGTGAAGGAGAAAACAGAGCTAACATCTCGGGTCCGGTGACCCTTCCTCAGAACTGATGGTGGCTGGGAAAACGTCAGTTTATATGCGGAAAATAGGGAGGTGGGTGGGGGAGGGAGTAAACGAAACGATCGGGCCCAAAGAGAGAGAAAGACAGTTGGACAGACAAAGGAGTTGCTAACAGCAACAGATATATCATAATGACCCGATCATCTGTGTTCGTGATGCTAACTGATATAAGGACAACTCCCATGCTCTGCTTCTGTAAGAGTATCGTAAAATATTTTGTGTCTGTCTAAGGAGGTAGACAAGTCCTCAGTAGACAAATTCTCCAGCTGAAAGAGCCTCCTCCAACACTGCAGCATTTCTTCAGTACTACACTGGAAGGCCCAGGCTTGGATTACATCTCTGGAGTAGGATATAAGCCCACACACTTTTAACTTCAGAGATCAGAGTGCTCCCAAATGAACTGCATCTGAAAGATGGAACAAATGAGGCAAAAACTATTAATACTTGAGCACGTTTCCACTCATGGGAAAGTCTAGAACCAGGAGGATATAATCTCACAATAAAGAGGTGCAAATTTAAGACTGAAAAGGAACTTCTTAGAGGATTTGAGTGTCTATTGTCATTGTCACAGAGAGCTGTGGGGGCAGAGTCTTTGCGTATATTTAAGTCTGAGATAGATAGTTTCTTGATCAGTGGGAGAATCAAGGCGTTCACAGGAATGACACTGTCTTTACAGGCTTTACTCCCTCCCAGTACAAATGTAGTGAATTTGTGCTGATTCAATATCAGGCTCTGGTTAGACCCCAACTAGACTATAGCGTCCATTTCTGGTTACCATACTTCAGCAAAGATATGAAGGTCCTTGAGAGGATGCAGAGGAGATTAAATGGAATGGCTCCAAGGAAGTGGGTGATTTTATTCACAAGATTAGATTGATTTCCTTAGAATAAATAAGACAGAGTGGAGATTAGATTGAGGTGGACACAGTTATGATTGTACATGGACCTTGGGGCACACAAATTTAAGATTTTGGGCAATGAGTGGTAATACACAGGAACTGACCTCTCGTGAGGTTGGGGGAATACAAAGGAATCAATGATGAAAAAGAAACTGGACAAAGACTCAAAGGAAATGGGGTCCAGGCAGAGGAGTTTGGCTGGCTGGGTTCTCCACAAAGAGCCAGCACAGAATTGATTTGCTGAGTGGCCTCTTTCTGTGCTGGAAACGTCTCTAAGACTTACTCCCACCTTTGCTTCTCTTGGGCAAACAACTCGAGACCAGCTTCAGGAAGAACTTCTCATCTACACACCAAACACCACAGAGCCCTCTAGTCTAGTCAGGCAAGCTTTTATAACTTCAGACTTTAGCTACATCTTCATGTTTATAAGAAGTGCTTATATCAGGGGAAGGAAGGTTATAGATTATCACAACGTAAGGTCCGAATCCAGAGCAATCTTCACCCTGACCATTGGTCTGTCTTTACAGCTTGAAGGAGTCACAGAACACACTGCCTTCAGTTTACTTTTTGCTTTGTTTCTCCAATTTCCCCATGTTAATTTCTTTTAACTTGGGTGGGTGCCACAACTTCAGAACTATCTCTACATTCGCACTGCATCCCCAAGAGGAATCTATATCATCGAACACATTTCCCGCTTTCCTCAGTTGTGGTTCATTCAGGCCGTTAACATTCTATCACTGGAGGAATTGCTGGTTATCTCTCCCATTGATTGTAGTAAAAACACTTTTAGTTCTGGTGAAGGCGTTACACTCAAATTCTCAGTAATGATCTGCAGTGTAACGCAAGCAGCTTTTATACTTTGCTCTACATCTCCAGTTTATTTTTAAATGCAAGCGAGCTGAAGCTTACAAATTGAACTAAATGTCACATTCAAATTGTTGCCCTCTTTCCTGTATTATAGGCAAACTTATGCCCTGGGCATGATACGGTTAACAGCACTCTCTTACAGGCCTCAGCAATATCTCACTAATTCTGGATATCAACCACAGAAATCTGAAGGCGATTCTTTCCAATTGAGTCCTCTTCCACGGTTGGAGCGATCCAGGCCTTACATCTACTGACTCCATCCCAGCAGCACACCTGAAACTTCCCACTCAAAGGCACAGGGGGCATTAGAATGTTGTCCTGCTTTCCACATGCCTGCCTCATGTGAAACTTGAGCTGTTACCCCTCTATCCCATATCACTACATCACACGCTCACAAATAATAAAAACAGAAAAAGTGGAAACATTCAGTAAGTTTGACAAAAGATCGCTGGACCTAAAACATTACCTGTGCTTCTATCCCTGTAGACGCTGCCCGTCCTGCTAGATACTTCCAACTGCTTCTGTTTTTATTTCATTATCTGGTATACAAAGTTTGCAATTTCTTATATTTTCACTTCTTGTTTTAAGAGTACACAAAGCAGACACAAGATGGAAGGCACTGAGTCGGTAAGAGCATATGGAAATGTGATTAATCCAATTTGCAGCAAAGTCTTAGTACATTAACGCTAAGATTTAAATAAATTTAATGCTGTTATACTCATAAGATTCCAGGTAAGAGATAATCTCTTTGAACCAAATGGTAGATTAGAGAACATGTTATTGTAAATGAAAATTACACCTCCCCAGCACCAGAACATTTTTCCGTTATATGTCAAAGATGTGAGAAAAGCAACTCATGGGCCCATAACAACAACGTATATGTGTACGGTGTACAGTTCTGGTCGCCCTGCTATAGGAAGGATATCATTAAATTGGAGAATATTCAGAAGAGATTTACAAAGATGTTGCCGGGACTGGAGGGTTTGAGATAAAGAAACAGGCTTGAATAGGCTGCCAAGGTCTATTTCTTAGCGTGGGGAAGTCCAAAACTAGACGGCATAGGTTGAAGGAGAGAGGGGAAAGATTTAAAAAGGACACAAGGGGTTACCTTTTCACACAGAGGGTGGTGCGTGCATGGAATGAGCTGCCAGAGGAAGTGGTACAGGCGGGTATAATTACAACATTTAAAAAGCATCTGGATGGATATAGGAAGGGGAAGGGTTTAGAGGGATATGGGCCAAATGGGGACAAGGTCAGATTGGGATGTCTGGTTGGCGCAGACAAGTTGGACCCAAGGGTCTGTTTCTGTGCTGTATGACTCTATGTAACACTTAACTTAATAAATCTCTTCAAGGCATATTATATAGCAGAAGATAACATTGAACTACACAAGGTCTGACAACCAAAAGCTTACTTGAAGGTGTACATTTTAAGGAGTGCCTTAAAGAAGGAAAGACAGGCAGAGAGGTTTCTACAGGAAATCCAGAGCTAAGAACCATGGCAGCTGAATGCACATCCACCAATAGTACAGCTATTAAAATCAAGGATGCACTAGTGATCGGAATAAGAGGAGCAGAGATATTACAGAGGTTTGTAAAGCTGAGGACGTTTCAGAAGTAAGGGCAGCAGGGAGCAGGGCTGTGTAGGTACTTGAGAACAAGGTCACTCACCAGTTTGTAAGAGTTGTGTCTCAAGTTTGCCTGAGAAATCAGCAAAATGAGAGATTTTTCTGCAGGTTAGCAATTTCAAAAGCAGGGTCCCCTCCTTCTGACTCTCCGTAAATTTCCTGGGTTGCAAAGTGGAGGAGAACTGGAGGAAAATAGCAGTATCCAGTTATTATCCTAATCACATACAAAAATCATCTAGGATATTTTAGGTTTTCTAACTGTATGTGAGTCAAACACTTCCTCGCTATGCAAATACCATGATATCCAATACTAAAAAGATTTGCATGAGGTTGAGGCATTTTGCTCATAAATCAATGTCGCTCGCTCAGCTTTTCAAATTCAATTCTCCAAAATCAAGGAAAGCCAACGAACCCTGGATGACGCACAGTGATCCAACTGAAGATTGACAAATACTTTCGGATGATTTATTATCTTAAATGCAGCACATGAGACAGAGTTGCTGTTGTTCAAAGAGGTTAGAACCGATGCTTTACAGCAATTTCACTCTGGTATCTGCAGAACATAAACCAAGGAAGATATCGCTTGGTTTAATTTTGATGGCACTGGGTTTTCTCCTGGCACAGTGTTGATTCAAACTACCATCCTTTGCAACTGAGTCATTCAATGATACAAATGCAATGATCAAGAAAATGTCAGTTGATTGCATAAAAAATATTCTGAATTTTACTTCACCCAGCTGAATAAAATTAGCCCTCATTTGCCAATCCTAAATACTGAAAACATCCAAAAAGGAAGTGCTTGGACCATTTGGGCCAAGTCTGAGAATAGGTGCAGTGATGTTCGAAAGGTACATAGCCCATGCCTGCGGTTAGCATTCCTTGTTCGATGCCAGCCTGCACTGTGAGGTATGTACCACTCCTTGAAGCACTCTGCAACTATCAAGTATTTGCTGGGCATGTTTCGTGGTTGGAGCAAGGAATTAAGTAAAACTTATCTCATCAAGTATAGTAAGTAGTTTCGTTTCCAGGCACTAACTGTCTGATTTTTGGAAAGAAATCTGTTTAGCAGTTAGTAAACAGTTCAAATGCCATTGTGCTTATTAGAACATCATCTCATGTTCTATCCCTGGTTGCCCTTAAATTGCTGCATTTAGCCAAAATCTGTTGGGTTGCTTGAAAGAGCTGGTCACCATCTCCCAGAATTGTGACGGAAAACAGTCCTGTTCCTGATCATGTATAGGAGTTGGGATGTTATGTTGCAGCTGTACAGGACATTAGTTAGGCCATTTTTGGAACACTGCCTTTGATTCTGGTCTCCCTGCTACAGGAAAGATGCTGCTAAACTTTATTTCTTAATTTGTTCATTCACGGGATGAGGGCGTTGCTGGCTAGGGCAGCATTTATTACTCATCCCTAAACGAATCGCATAATAAAGATGGTAAAGATGACAGTTTCCATCCCTAAAAGACATTAGTGAACCAGATAGGTTTTTCCAACAATTAACAAAGAAGTAATGGTCATCATAAGACTCTTAATTCCAGATTTTTTTTTAATTGAATTCAAATTCCACAATTTGCCATGGTGTGACTCGAACGCAGGTCCCCAGAAGATTATCTGGGTCTCTGGATTAACAGTCCAGCAAGAACACCTCCAGGCCACTGCCTCCCTTTGCAATGTTCGGAAAAGATTTACGAGGGTGTTGCCAGTGTTGGAAGGTTTCAGCTACAGGGAAAGGCTGAATAGGCTGGAGCTATTTTCCCTGGACATTCGGAGGTTGAGTGGTGAACTTTATAGAGCTTTATAAAATCATGAGGGGCATGGACAGGGTGAATAGCCAATAGTCTTTTCCTAGGGTAGGGAGTCCAAAACAAGAGGGCATAGGTTTAAGGTGAGAGGTAAAAGCTATATAAGGGGCTGAAAGGGCAACTTTTTCACTCAGAGTGGTTCATGTATGGAAACGAGCTGCCAAAGCAAGTGGTGGAGGCTGGTCCACCAGATGCAAGCAACTCCAATAACACAAGCTAGACGCAACCAGAACAAACAGCCCTGGCACCAAGATCAGCATTCATTTCCTTCACCACCAATGCTCAGCAGCAGCAGTGTGCACCAAATGCAAGATGTGCGGCAGCAACCAGGTTTGACAATGCTTTCCAAGCCTGTAACCTCTACCACCCAGAACGTCTAGATGCATGGAAATACCACCAGCTGCAAATTCCATCCCCCACACCCCACACTGCCATGCCCCCACAACCAGGTCACACAGAATCCTGACTTATCTATACTACAGTTCTTTCACCAACACGTTCTCATAGGCAACCAGGGATTGGCATTAAATGCTAGCCTGGTCATTAACAACAACATCCTGTGAATGAACATTAAAAAAAACTTCAACATTAACTTTCACACCTTCAGAACATCCCAAAAATGTTTCCAAGTCAAAGAAGCAATGTAGTCACTGCACAGTGATGTAAGTCGTCACCGCATGGATTATGAAACACAGCATTAAATCTGCATAATGCAAGTTCCTACAAACGGCAATATGATGATGACTAGATAACACCTAGGTCATAAGATAAACATTGGCGAGGCCACTGAGGTAACTCCTAAATAGTGGCCACACAATCTTTTACACTTACCCAAGATGACACGCACGGCCTCGGATTTAATGACAGCTCCAACACTGCAGCACACCCGGAGTACTACACAAGCAGAGGCAGAGAGGAAGTGTCAACCGAAATTTTTGCACTCAAGTCTCTGGAGTGAGACTGGAAACAAAAACAGAGGAGGAAATTTCCCTGTCCAATGTAACCTGCAAGCATTTCCAAAATTACGCAATCAGACAATGTCTTATACAAACTGGGTGACCACTCTGCTAAACACCTCCACTTAGCCCCACAAACATGACCCCCACCTTCACGCTTGCCACTTTAATTCACCACCTTGCTCTCAAGCTCACGTTTCTGTCCATAATCTGCTGCAGCATTCCCCAATGCAATTAAGCTAAAGGCTTATCTCCTGATTAGGTACTTGACAGCCTACTATACTCAAAATTGAGTTCAACAACTCCACACTATGTCCAGTAGGTTTTTTTTGCCAAGCATTGGTCTGTATCACCATTTTGTACGTTTTCTTTTCCCTTTTAAACCAAGCTCTCTTTTATTCAGCTTAACACTCAGAATAAGCCAATATTTTGTTTGTTTATTCCATGCATTAATCACACCCTCTTGACATTTTTGTCCACAATATCTTTGACGTTGAATCTCAAGTACTCCCTAACTCCTGTTAGACTTTCCTTCCTCTCAACAGCACAAAGCACAAAACCATAGTGGGACAGTTCTTGTGGTGCAGTGGTAGTGCTCCTACTTCTGATTTAGGAGAAGCCTGGGGTCATGTCCCTAACTAATCCATAGGTGTATCTTAACAAAACATCTAAATCCTCAAAATATTTCACCAGAGAAAGAGTTCGACTGGACTCAAAACATTTTTAATTCTTGATTCCCTTCTGAAATGCTGAGTTTCTGTCCATAACCTTCTAATCCTTTCCTTAGTGTGTCAGAAGTCACACGTCACCAGGTTATAGTCCAACAGTTTTACTTGACATCACAAGCTTTTGGAACATTTCATCAGGAAGGAGCAGTATTCCAAAAGCTTGTGATGTCAAATAAATCTGTTGGACCGTAACCTGGTGTTGTGTGACTTCTGACTTTGTCCAACTCAGTCCAACACTGGCAACTCCAAATCATTTCCTTATTTTATGAGGGGAGGGGGATGGTGTAGTGGTAATGTCACTGGATTAGAAATCCAGAGACCCAGACCAATGTTCTGGGTGCATGTCTTTGAATTCCAACCATGGCAGATGGTGAAATTTGAATTCAATTTATACAGAAATCTGGAATTAAAACCTAGCCTGATTGTATTCTGAAATAACAAGGTGTAGAGCTGGATGAACACAGCAGGCCAAGCAGCATCAGAGGAGCAGGAAGGCTGACATTTCGGGCCTAGACCCTTCTTCAGAAATTGTGTTCTGTTCTGAGGAAGGGTCACCAGACATTAACTCAGATTTCTCTCCATGGATGCTGCCAAACCTCTGAGCTTTTCTAGCAATTTCTGTTTTTGTTTCTGATTTTCAGCATCCACAGTTTTTTTCAGTTTTTAATTGCGATTACTGTCGATTGCCATATTATTTCTCTGATGTTCTTCAGGAAAGGAAATCTACCAACTTTACCCAATCTGACCAACGTGCAACTCCAGACCCGCAGCAACACTTTTGAAGCTTAACTTAAACACCCCCAAAAAAATTACATAAGTGATAGGGTGCCAAAGATGGCCACTCAGCCCATTAAGCCTGTCTCAGCTCATTAGATGAACATCATAGATTGCCCTTTGAGCAACCAGACAAGAAGCAGTTTTTCAAAAAATGAATCACTGCTCATCCTGACTGGATTTTGCAAACTGTGTGTTATTCATATTTAAGGTATAAATTGACTATAACTGAAAGATCTTCTGACAGCTCATACATTTACCAGGGATTCAGATAACAACGAGGTCCACATTCATAATGTTCTCCCTCACTTACCAAGCTGTTATATTTTAATTAAATACACTTAGGCCTATCCCAGGCTCCCGAATCCCGCCCTCAGAACATTCCTGAAACGTTTACCTTCAATCGTCGAACCCCCTGGCCCCACCCACCGGCACCCCAGTCCTGATTGACAGCCGCAAAGTCCAATCGGCTGGAGGACCCTTCCCACCTGGTATGATTAACAGAGAGACCGTCCATTCAGCAAGCGCTAAGTACCCACCCGTTCTGATAGATAGCCGCACGCCCCAATCTGCCCACCCACCTGATCTGATTGACAGAGTCTTTCTCCAATAAACAAGCGAAGCCTGCCACGGATCTATGATTGACAGTCACTTTATCCAATAAACGGGCGCAAACTCCGAACGGCGTCGGGAGTAATCACATGGAGGGCTTGGGGCGGGACGTTTTGCCACCGCTACGGATTGTCGCTGCCTTTACTCACGGGAAATCCGCCCGCCGCCATTTTTGTTCAAGGCATTGCCGGGACCCAAGAGGGCATGTAGCAGTCATTGCCATCTTTAATACTGGCAGGCTGCAATGTAAGAAGGACCAGTAAAAGGGGAGGATTGCATCCATGTGGAATTTTCACAATGCAGCCAAAGAGGAATTTCCTCAGCAACACGTAAAGAAATAAAGATATTACAGAACTATTACAGTGCAGAAGGTGGTCCTTCATCCACTGTCCCTGCACTGGCTCATTAAATAAGCACCAGTTGTTGACCATAATTTATTAATAGTTGGGCTCTCATAATTTTGTACACCTCAATGAGCTTTCCCCCTCAACCTTGTTTGCTCCAATGAAAAGGAATCTTAGCCTATCTAGTCTTCCTTCACAGAAGAGAGACAAAAGATCAAAAAAGCAAAGAAGGGTCTAGGCCCGAAACGTCAGCTTTCCTGCTCCTCTGATGCTGCTCGGCCTGCTGTGTTCATCCAGCTCTACACCTTGTTATATCTAAAGGGAATTACAATTAGGTTTATTGTCATTATTCCGTACTCAAGTACGGAAGCACAGGATACAGCGAAAAGTTTACAATGTCGCCTCACATGGTGCCAACTTGGATACAAATCTTAGATACAAAATAGAGAAATAAAGAGAAAAAGTTGCATTACCTTACAGTTATTTGTGGTATAAGTTTAAAAAAAACTAAAAAGATAAACAATATAGTCTTTCTGTAAAGGGCCTGTGGTAGATCAACGCAGGGGGCATTCACACATTGTCTGACTGGGCTCACAAGCTGTTGACCACCCGCAGCAATCCCCCATCCAACAACCATCCTGCTGTGTTCCGGGCACGCAAGTTGTCCCCCTCCACTCAGGCCTCCAGTCCTCTGTCCTTCTCCCTCCAGCCCGCCAGAAGTCCTGCTCTGCTCGGGCCTCCAGCCAGCTGACAGTCCTTCTCCCTCTGGCCATCCCACTTGGCTTGGGTGTCCAGACTGCTCCGCTCTGTGCACACTGGCTGTCCCGCTTGCACTCATCCATCCAGCCCGCTCCGCTCCAGTCCTCAGCCACTCGAATGATGCTACCAGTGCTGCAAGGTAAGTTTTAGGACCAACTAGAAAATAAACCACCCTAGTGCATGAGAGGGAGCCGGAGCTGGGCCACAGCCTTGGCCAAAGTAGCAAGTAAGTGCTAAGTACAAAGTGGCTAAAGGAGGAGTAGGTCTGATTATGGATTAAAAAGGGATTTACACATTGACAGAGATGGCCTACTTGAGGTATTAAATGAAGACATTACAGCTGTCTTTAACAAGGAAGAAGATGCTACCCAGACAATGGTGAAAGAGGAAGTAATTCAGACAAGAGAATGATTTAAAATTGAGAAAGTAGAGGTATTGGATAGATTTCTGAAGAAGGGTCCAGACCCAAAACATCAGCTTTCCTGCTCCTCTGATGCTGCCTGGCCTTCTGTGTTCTTGTTATCTCAGACCCCAGCATCGGCAGTTCCTACCAGCTCTGAGGTATTGTTTAGGCTGTTTGTCAACATGATTGTAGGTCAGAACCCTCAAGTACTGTGAACAAGTTTACCCTGTAATTTCTTGATTTTTTTTTAAAAGAGGGTGATACAAATAGAAATGGCTGTAGATTTAAATTAAGCGGCTGTCTGAAGGAAGTCACACCTGAAGATGTAAAGGGAACTTCAAACCCTAGCCCTTCAGAGAAAGAGGCCAATCAAAACAGACTGGACTGTGATCTCTTGTGACTATAAAGATAACGAGAGGTCGACAACCCACTGCTCAACAGCGATCAACAGCGGGTTGTGTTCAAAACTACAAACACATTTGGTGTATTTTCCTTTAAAGAAGACTTGAGGACAGAACTGCAAAACCAGTTCCAACTCTACTGGAGCATGCTAGTGGAACAGAAAGCTGTCAGGCATGCCAAGGTACCTGTGCATACTAGCCCAGGTTCAAGAGTTAGCATGCTGTATGATCGCAGTTGAACAATTATCTTCAGTCACCCTAGTGTTGCAGGCAAAGAGATTCTCTCACTTTTATGTGCGAGTAGCCAGCTAGCTAGTAAGCCAGGCAAGAGGAAACAGGACCCAAGCAGAACTGTCTTTTACCCTGAATGCTGGATTTCAGTCAAAGGCAAAATGAAACAGAACAATAGAGTCTCAACCACCCTGCAATACTAACAATCTTGAAATTGACTATACCACTGTCAACATCAAAGCTACCAGACAGTGCACCCTCGATAACAAGCATGGGGCTGGATGAACACAGCAGGTCAAGCAGCATCATAGGAGCAGGAGCAGGATTTTCTGATGAAGGGTCTAGGCCCGAAACGTCAAGTTTTCCTGCTCCTATGATGCTGCTTGACCTGTGTTCATCCAGCCCCATGCTTGTTATCTCGGATTCTCCAGCATCTGCAGTACCTTTTATCTCTGAGACAGTGCACCCTCATTGGCTTCAAGGGGGTCAACTACCCGCCCGTCATAAACAATTCAGAGACTGATCCATATATCACACACATACACATAATTAAGAGTTTTTTTTAAAATATTATATTTTTGGATGAGCCTCTAAATTTTTATTTCTTCATTTTTCTGCCTTTATAAGATGGCACCGGAGAGTGGCAGCACCACGCAACACTTTTCATTGTATTTTTGTAACAGGGCGCATGTGACAATAAATAAATAAACAAAATCTTATTGCTGATCTGCATGTATGTGTGCTGCATTACTAATACTTATCATGTTTATTATTTAATAAATTCACTCATTGCTAACTCAAAAAAGCCTGAGTACATTTTACAACGTAAGTTCAATTGGGTCTGGATAAAGGTGTTCACCAGGGAAAAGTGATCTTGTTGTGTGCCTTGCAACTCTTTTCGGATGGGTAAATAAGCCAGTTCATCCTTCCCTACCAAGGACTTTAACAATTTAGGGAACCATAATAAAATGGGGAACGTTGCTTAGAATCAGGGTGTAAACCTGTATTTGAAGTGATAGGGCACCATGGCCAGAAGAGATACACCCAAAGGTGCTTAAAGAAGTGAGAATGTAAGTTGAGGAAAGGTCGTCATTTTTCAATTTTCCTTAGCCTCAGGGGTGGTGCCAGAGGGCTGTAAAGCTGCAAATGTTTTGCTCATGTTTGAAAAAGGGGGTAAGAATAAATCCACTAACTCCAAGCTAGTTTGTTAACTTTGGATGTGGGGAAACCTCTAGAAGTAATCATTTTAGGAAAAATACAAAAGTCTTATGTACAAATGCAGGTTAATTAAATAAGCCAGCACAGATTTTGTAAGGGAAAATTGCATTTAACAAACTTGCTGATCCTTTTTGAAGAGATAACAAAAAGGACAATATTGTTGATATGGTATACCATGGGCATCCAATAGAAATTTGATACAATGCCACAAACAGACATGTCAGCAAAGTTATAGCTCAGGGAATAAAAGAGACAATAGTAACATGGATATGAAATTGGCTTAGAAACAGGCAAGAGAGAGTTGTGGTTAATGAATATTTTTTGAGCTGGAAGAAGTTTCCCAAGGATCGTTGGTTCCCTTGGTTGTACTGATGTATATTAATGTCCTAAACCTTAATGTCTATAGCACAATTTCAAAGTTTATGTATTATATGTTGGGTGCTGTGAAACTTGAAATGGTTCAGAAAAGATTAACAAGGATGTTGCTAGAGTTGGAGGGTTTGAGCTATAGGGAGAGGCTGAATAGGCTGGGACTATTTTCCCTGGAGTGTCGGAGGCTGAGGGGCGACCTTATAAAGGTTTATAAAATCATGAGAGGCATAGATAGGGTGAAGAGCCAAGGTCTTCTCCCCAGGGTGGGGGAGTCCAAAGCAAGACGACAAAGGTTTAAGGTGAGAGGGGAAAGATTTAAAAGGGGCCTAAGTGCAACCTTTTCATGCAGAAGGTGGTACATGTCTGGAATGAGCTGTCAGAAGAAGTGTTGGAGGCAGGTACAATTACAACATTTAAAAGGCATCCGGATTGGTACATGAATAGGAAGGGTTTAGAGCAATATGAGCCAAATGCTGCCAAACGGAACTAGATTAATTTGGGATATTTGGTCAGCATGGATGATTTGGACCAAAAGATCTGTTCCCATGCTGTACAGCTCTATAACTCTTCGACTTTATATGAAAATTGGACGCTTTATGAACTGTGAGGGCAATAGAATAGAACTTCAGAAGGATACAGACAAGACAAGGGAATGGACGGACAGATGGCCGATGAAGTTCAATGTGGAGAAATGTGAAGAGATCCATTTTGGTAAAGTGAACATGGAGAAACAGTACAAATTAACAGTGCAATTCTAAATGAGTGCAGCATCAGATGAATTTGTGCATAAGGAAATGGAGGTGGCGGGACTAGTTCAGAATGCAGCTAATAAAACGTACAGTACCTGAGACTTTATTAATAGGGGATTGACTACATGGGCAAAGAACCTATTTTGAAATTGTATAAGCAAGTATTTCAGCCATAGTTGGAGTATTGTGTTCAGTTCTACGCACCACATTTTCAGAAGGATTTGAAGGCATCAAAAAGAATCTACCAAATATTTCCAAGATTGGTTCCAGGGATGAGGAACCTTAATTACAATGATCAGTTGGAGAGGTTGGGATTGTTTTTCTTGGAGAAGAAGAAGGCTAAGCAGAAATTTGACAGAAGCATTCAAAATTATGAAAGGTCTGGGCAGTGTTGATAGGAAAAAATTGTTTCCACTCATGGAAGATTCGGGAACAAGAGGGCATAGATTTAAAACAATTGACAAAAGAAGCAAAAAGATAAGAAACATACACTTTCATTCAGTGAGTGATTAAGCTCTCAAACGCACTGCCTGAGAATGTGGTTGAGGCAGGTTCAATTCAAGGTTTTGAAAGGAAATTAGAATGTTTTCTGAAAAGCAAGAATATGCAGGGTTAAGGAGAGAAGGCAGGTGAGACTCACATTTGGAGAGCTGGTTGCAGGCATAATGGACCAAATGGACTCCTCCTTTATCATAATGATTCCATCATTCTGTGAATTACTATAAATTTATCATGTCATTAATGAACCACTCTCTGAGAACTACAAATTGCATAAAACTTATTTTACAGCCCATCCCTAACTCTACAACTGAGTGGCTTGCAACACCAATTCAAAAGGCAGCTCAGGGTCAACCAAGGTAAAAGCAAAAATACCGAGGATATCGGAAATCTGAAATGGAAACAGAAAGTGCAGGAAAGCCTCAGAAAGAGAGAAACAGAGTTAATATTTCAAATCCAATATAATTTCTTCAGAAACCTTTCATCTGTTTCAAGCACATGCCTGTGAGTCCAGAGTCAAATGTGGAACAGCTAAGCTAAATGTGACTGATTTCCTCTTCCAAGGGTTATTGCCAAATGAATTTTAATCTTTGCGGCAAATTTTATTGATATTTGTTTTCTAACTGTTGTTGTTGTTCAGGTATGTTTAATGAATTAACTGCATTTAATTTCCCCAGCTGTTGTTTTAACTCCTGCCTCTGGGTTACTAGTCCAGTAACATAATCACACACTTCCATGCAACTGAAAACACATTTGCTCATTTCATCTCTAACGTTTCACTCATTGTGACCTAACACACCTAGCAATGAGAAAATGTAACATTTACGTACCTTTCCATAGATCAATCAACATTATGTTATTACTCAATACCACAGCATTCCAATCTGCACTTGTTCAGTACGCATATTCTCTCACCCACTAGTACAATAAACAAGTCTATTACTTTTGGCAGGCCAATCTGATAAAATTCCCATCACTGCTGCACAACAGTACTCCAAAGAACAAATGAAGCAAAGATCAAACTAGAAGTTTGTCATGTATTGCTGGGTCAAAACAAAGAGGAAGGAATGCTTAATGAAAAGATAAGGACAGCATGTGCAAACAGAAAGGCCACAGCAGTGGTGGAGTTTACCCAGTTTAATATATACTGGAGATTTATAAATGGCTCAGAGACTCAACTAACAAACATCAGACACATCAGAAAAGGGGAAAAGTTACCAGGACGCTTCGATCCAGAGGTTAGTCACACCACTCAGATTGAGCCATTCAAAATTTGTTTTGATCAGGAAGGTGTGACAGTGGGTGAGGCAGGTATGAAGACTCAGGGGGTTAGAATTGAGGAGCCTTGGCCCCTGCAATTATCCAACAGTTACAGTGTTCTCGCAAGCTATATGGATGGGAATGTGGCTGCAGGATGGGTGACCAAACTGACCCTAGCACCTTGTTTTTTTTTCTTCATCTGTGGGTCATGGGCATCACTAGCTGTGCCCAGCATTTATTGCCCTGTCCCTAGCTGCCTGTGAGAAGGTGGTGGTGAGCTGCCTTCTTGAACTGCTGCAATCCACCTGCTGCATGTTAACCCACAATGCCCTCAGGGAGGGACTTCCAGGATTTTGACCCAGCAACAGGTACAGGGAGCCATTCAACTGGGAGAAGGAAGTAGGAATGTGATAGAGGACAGTATAATTTTCTTTATTAATTTGTGGGATGTGGGTGTCGCTGGCTGGGCCCAGCATTTCTTGCCTGTCCCTAGTTGCCCCCTTGAGAAGGTGGTGGTGAGCTGCCTTCTTGAGGTGCTGCAATCCACCTGCTGTGAGTTGACCCACAGTGCCCTTAGGGAGGGAATTCCAGGATTTTGACCCAGCAACAGTGAAGGAACGGAGATATATTTCCAAGTCAGGATGGTGAGTGGCTTGGAGGGGAACTTGAAGGTGGTGGTGTTCCCATGCATCTGCTGCCCTTGTCCTTCTAGATGGAAGTGGTTGCGGGTTCAGAAGGTGTTGCCTGAGGATCTTTGGTGAATTCTGCAGTGCATCTTGTAGATAGTACACACCGCTGCTGTTGAGCATCAGTGTTGGAAGGAGTAAATGCTTGTAGATGCAGTGCCAATCAAGTGGGCTGCTTTGTCCTGGATGGTGTCAAGCTTCCTGAATGTTTTTGGAGTTGCACCCATACAGGCAAGTGGGGTGTGTTCCATCACACTCCTGACTTGTGCCTTGTAAATGGTGGACAGGCTTTGGGGAGTCAGGAGGTGAGTTACTCGCTGCAGTATTTCCAGCCTCTGACCTGCTCTTGTAGCCACTGTGTACATGTGGGGAGTCCAGTTGGGTTTCTGGTCAATGATAACGTAGGTTTTACAGATTTAATAAATAAAGTACATTTTTGAAAAAAAGGCACTCCTTTCTGGAGTGCAGAAGACACTAGAAGCAAGCCATCTTTCTGAGGATCCTCTGTGCTTAAACCTAATGTCTTCGATATTATTTAAAGCATCTAACAACACTTTTATATAAAAAACAAAAATTGCTGCAGAAACTTGGCACATCAGAACACTCATGACAGTTCTGAAGAAGATTTGTATCAGATTCGAAACTTTAACTCTGTTTCTCTCTCCATGAATGCTGCCAGACCTTTTGCGTTTCTCCAGCACTTTCTGTTTCTATTTCAGATTTCCAGCGTCCACAGTATTTTGCTTTTATTTGAATGCTTTCATGTAGTTGCTTCCACAGAACAAATAAAAGTGAATGCCCAGTTGACAGTGGCAAATAGGGAACCAAAAAATGAGAAGAAAGGTCTTAAAAGGTTGAGAAGAAGCCAGAGAGCTGGAAGCTTTCAGGCAAAGCATTCCAGATTGTGCATCCTGAACTGCTGATTATGTGGACAGCACTGACGGGGACATAGAAAGGGGATTCTCGGATTGGATGGAGACAGGGATTTCTGAGGAAGGAGTTTTAGAAATGGCATTGGAGACATGGCAATATTACAGTCGTGAGGCAATTAGGGGACAATTTACAACTTTGAAAGCATATGCAATGGATGGCACGGTGGCTCAGTGGTTAGCACTGCTGCCTCACAGAGCTAGGGACCAATGTTCAATTCCAGCGTCAGGCGACTGTCTGTATGGAGTTTGCACATTCTCCCCGTGTCTGTGTGGGTTTCCTCTGGGTGCTCCGGTTTCCTCCCACAGTCCAAAGATGTGCAGGTTAGAGGGATTGTCCATGCTAAATTGCTCATAGTGTCCAGGGATGTGGATTAGCTGTGGGAAATGCAGGGTCACAGGGATAAGGTGAGTCTGGGTGGGATGCTCTTCGGAAGGCTGGTGTGGACTCATAGATTCCTTACAATGTGGAAACATGCCATTCGACCCATCAAGTCTACAGCGACCCTCCGAAAAGCATCAGACCCAGACCCACCCCCCCATCCTATCCCCATAAACCCACATTTCCCATGGCTAATCCGCCTAACCTACACATCCCTGGATACCATGGGCAATTAAGCATGGCCAAGGGTGGAATCAAACCCGTGTCCCTGGTGCTATGAGGCAGCAGTGTTAACCACTAAGCCACCGTGCCACTGTGACTCGATGGGCCGAATGGCTTGTTTCGCACCGTAGGGATTCTATATTTGCCTAAACAATTTTTAAAAAAGACTCAGAAAATGTTCTCTGTCTGCTAGTGTTAGGAAGGAAATCAAAATAACTTATTCTATAGCCAAGCCCAGCAGGTCAAGAAGACAACACAGTGTAGAGCTGGAGGAACACAGCAGGTCCGGCAGCATCAAAGGAGCAGGAAAGGCAATGCTCTGGGTTGGGTCCCCTCTTCAGAAATCTCATTTGACTGAGTACTTCAGAATGAAATGGCTGCTCGTACCCAAAATAAATATTTGGGAATTCAATCTCTTGTCCTTTCTGGGTAGGGGCATGGCCTTAAGATATTGTCCACAACACACTGAGAAATTCTGCAAACTGCACATGCTCAGGTTGCTTTGTGCAACTTCTGAGGGTTAGGTCACTTTTGGAGTATTATGTACAGTTCCACTATAGGAAGGATATTATTAATTTGGAGAGGGTGCAGAAAAGATTTACCAGAATGTTATCGGGACTGGAAAGTTTGAGTTATAAGGAGAGGCTGGGATTTTTTTCACTGGAGGATAGGAGGTTGATGTTGACCTTATAGAGATTTATCAAATCATGAGGGGCAGAGATAAAATGAATAGCGAAGGTCTTTTCCCTAGGGTAGGGGGAGTTCAAAACCAGAGGGCATATTTTTAAGGTGAGAGGAGAAAGATTTAAAAGGGACCTAAAGGGTAACTTTTTCACATACAGGGTGGTTTTTTTTATGCAAAATGAATGCCAGTGAAAGTGGTAGATGCAGGTACAGTTACAAGATTTAAAAGACATTTTTACAGTTACATGGATAGGAAAGGTTTAGGCAGATATAGGCCAAATGCAGGCAAATAGGACTAGTGCAGAGGAAACCTGGTTGGCATGGATAACTTGCACCGAAGGGTCTATTTTCGTGCTGTATGACTGTATGACTCAATGTTTGGACTTTTGAGGTAGGCATGGACCTGGGTAGAAATGCTTTAAGGAATTTATAATAATTTCAGCCATGTTGTCATGAAGTATTTCATTTGTGAACTGTAGTTTGAAGCTATAAATGGCAGGTATAAATCTTTTAGCTGCCACAGAACCTAAATCTAGACTTCCCTCCCTAAACGTCTCTTTCTATACACTTAAGACACTATTTAGTATCTATCTGCTTGGACAAGCTTTTGATCATCTGCCCTAACTTCTCGTTTGACCCACAGTTTAATTTTGTTTGAGTAAACATTAATGAAGCACCTTGGGATGTTTTCCCACGTTAAAGATTCTGTATGAATAAAGGCTCTGTTATTGTCAATGCCACCAATAGGTAGTCAATGACTGGAGTCCTGAGAAGGAGTCTGAAGTGGAAGGCCATGCAGTGTGACTGGGGGCAAATGTGGGTACACTGGCAAAGGGTGTGGACAGAAGAAGTGTAGTTCAAGGGGTGTAGCTAGAGTGGGGGTGAAAGGGTTGAGGGATGGCACCAACAGGCAGGTAGAGGAGGAACAGCCAGCAATGGTGTCTTGAGGGGGTGGATACAAACACCAGCTGGAGATGGGAGGAGAGGGAAGGATGACCAGAAATGGTGCGTGCAGCCAACAGTAAGCAGGGAAGCAGCATCCCTCCAACCCACATTCAGCTCCAAGGCCAATGGGATGGTTAGGGATGGAGCAACCAGAAGGTTCTGTTGTAACATAATTCTCAACATGTCCACATGTGATGGCAACCGGCGGCCATCTTTGATGGTCACCTTGCATTGGCAGCATGCACTCTGGCACATAGAATCTGTTGCCTTTGAAAGATTCAGGAACTCATCGCCAAAAAACAATGCTGTAGGCATCTGTTAGCCCTGGAAAATACTGTAACAGGACTTGCAGCAGCAGGTGGTGGCAGTGACAGAGTGCAGTGTTGTTTCAGGTAGCCACTCCATCACAATTCCAACACCTCTTTAGGAGTGACAAAGATGATTGATGACGGCAGAGCAGACAATGTTGCCTATATGGACTTCAGCAAGGCTTTTGATAAGGTTCCACCAGGTAGACTGGTTAGCAAGGTTAGATCATGTGGAATCCAGGGAGAGCTAGCCATCTGGATACAAAATTGGCTCGCAGGTAGGAGACAGATGGTGATAGTGGAGGGTTGTTTTTTAGACTGGAGGCCTGTGACCAACAGTGTGCCACAAGTATTGGTTCTGGGTCCACCACTTTTTGTCGTTTAACTAAATGATTTGGATGTGACTATAGGAGGAATGATTCGTAAGTTTGCAGATGACACCAGAATTGGTGGTGTACTGGACAGCAAAGAAGATTACCTCAGAGTACAACGGGACCTTGATCAATAGGCCGAGGAGTGGAATATAGAGTTTAATTTCGATAAATTTGAGGTGTTGCATTTTGGAAAGGCAAATCAGGGCAGGACTTATACACTTAATGGTAAAGTCCTGGGGAGTGTTGCCGTACAGAGACCTAGGGGTGTAGGTGCATAGTTCCTTGAAGGTAAAGTGGCGGGGAGACAGGATGGTGAAGAAGGTGTTTGGTACACTTGCCTTTACTGGCCAGTGCACTAACTGTAGATGTTGGGATGAAATGTTGTTGCTGTCCAGGACATTGGTTAGGCCACTTTTGTAATATTGCATTCAGTTCGGATCTCCCTACTATATGAAAGATGGTGTTAAACTTAAAAGGGTTCAGAAAAGATTTACGAGGATATTGCTGGGGCTGGAGGGTTTGAACTGTAGGGAGAGGCTGAATAGGCTGGGGCTATTTTCCCTGGAGCTTCGGAGACTGAGGGGTGACCTCGTAGAGGTTTATAAAGTCACGAGGGGCATTGATCAGGTGTATAGCCAAGGTCTTTTCCCCAGGGTAGGGGAGGCCAAAACTTGAAGGCATAGGTTTAAGGTGAGAGGGGAAAGTTTTAAAAGGGACCTGAGGGGAAACTTTTTCACGCAGATGGTGTTGTGTAAATGGGATGAGCTACCAGAGGAAGTGATGGAGACTGGTACAATAACAACATTTAAAAGGCATCTGGCTGGGTACATGAATAAGAAGATCTTAGAGGGATATGGACCAAATGCAGGCAAATGGGACTAGATTCATTTAGGATACCTGGTCGGCAGAGACAAGGTGGACCGAAGGGTCTGTTTCTGTTCTGTACCACTCTATGACTCTATGACCTAATGTATCACTGGAGTGGGATTGGCCATGAAATTCCTGTGGAGATGCCTCAGCAGGAAATGGATCAATGCTTGCTGTGTAGCAATTCATTTTACCAGTGTTTTTAAACTGAGATCCATTCTAACAATCACACATCCCTCACCCATCAGTAGCTTCTTTCCTGGTCTTTTGAGTTCATTTTTTCCCCATGATCCTGATAATGTGCTCGCACACTTCAAAGAACACTTGAGGCTGATTATACTTTGCAGAACCTTTCTGCAGGAGTGGTATCTTTGTTAGGCAGAGGCCTTATGGGGAGAGAAAGAGAGAGAGAGGCCAACATACAAACAGAGACAAAGGATTCTTCAACCACAATGTGTACTATAGGATTAATCCAATGTAAACGTTCTGTCTTCCCAGTTTTAGTTCTCTCATTGTTTGTGGAGATCTGAATAGAATTAGAATTAGATTTATCGTCGTGCGTTGTCAAGAATAGGAATACAGGAATACAATGCCATCTTGATTACAAAACCATAATAAAAAAAATTAAAGACAGAACAGCAGAAATAAGAGAAAAAGAGCAAAAAAGTAAGAAAGAAAAGTCCAGATCTTGGCCTGGAGTCTCTGATGCCAGTAGAATAAAGAAACCTGCCTCATGACTTTGGGCTGTTCATGTACTTACGTTGCCTTTCAAGAAAGACTTGGATATAGCACTTGGGACTAAAGGGATCAAAGGATATGGGAAAACAGGAACAGGCTATTGAGTTGGATGACCAGCCATAATCATAATGACTGACAAAGCAGGCTCGAAGGGCCAATTGGTCAATCCTACTCCTGTCTTCTATATTACTATGTTCACTTTACCATAATAAACATTTGCATGGACAGTTTCAATGTTAAAAAGGTACATAAAGGTATGACAACTTTCTAATTTTCTAATTGTATCCGATTACTTCTGACATCTTATATTCCCTTGCACCTTTGAGCTGAGGCAGGCCGGTGAATCGTGGCTCAGTTGGAGTAGTCGAGAGATTCTTGATCAGTTGGGGAATCAAGGGTTAAGGGGAACAGGCAGGAAAGAGGATATGAGGAATGTTGGATCATCCTATTGGACGAAGGAGCAGGTTCAAGGGGCCGAACGGCCTACTCCTCTTCCAATTTGTTATGGTCTTAAGAAACTTGGGGTGTTCAAACTTCATTCCAGAGACCTGAGTAAAAAAATGTAAACTAAATAACCAAGGAATGGTGGATGCTGGATGAAACAACTCTACGAAGGCCAGTATCCCATCACCAAGTCACCTTTTATTTACATGCACATAGTACATGACACTGACACAGTTAGCTCAGAGCCAGCTCCAAGAGTGAGCAGAACCCCTGACACTTCTGTTTATACCTGTCAGCCAGGGGTCTCTGATTGGCCCAGTTTAACAACCCCAATTAGGGAACTCATATTCTATGAGATCCACCCTGGCTGACCTCATTCCAATCTCTGCGCTGGAATTCAGAAACAAAAACAGAATTAACTAGAAAAACTCAGCAGGTCTGGCACCATCTATGGAAGGAATTCAAAGTTAACATTTCGGGTCCAATAACCCTTCCGCAGAACGGGGTCTACAAAATTTCTGCGTGGGGACCCCGCAGCCTTCCAGACTCAATATTGAGTTCAATAACTTTAGGGCTTGAGCTTTCCCATGTCCTTAACCCTACACCACACACCAGGCCTTGTTATCATACAGTCCCCTATTACACACCATCCATTGTTAGTCACTAACAGTCCCCATTAATAGCTATTTGCCCTTCTAACCAGATCATTATACCCATCTATTGTTTACTCCTTACCTCCTCCTCCCACCCTATCTTCTGCATATAAACCAACAATTTCGTACCTACCATCGGTTCTGAGGCAGGATTACTTGACCCAAAACGTTAACACTGATTTCTCTCCACAGATACTGTCAGGCCTACTGAGCTATTCTAGCAATTTCTGTTTTTGTCTCTACAAAAATGTAGGATGACAGGTAGTGAGCACTGAAGGGGCTTTTTGGAAGAGATACTGAAGTGAGGTCCTGCCTGTGCTCTCAGGTGAATGTAAAAGATGGTAATATGTTTGCAATAACAAGGCGTGGGGCTGGATGAACACAGCAGGCCAAGCAGCATCATAGGAGCAGGAAAACTTGACGTTTCGGGCCTA
>JAHRHZ010000008.1:9144625-9199649 GCA_024137785.1 Ginglymostoma cirratum | reverse complement strand
TCTAGGCCCGAAACGTCAAGTTTTCCTGCTCCTATGATGCTGCTTGGCCTGCTGTGTTCATCCAGCCCCATGATTGTTATCTCGGATTCTCCAGCATCTGCAGTACCTTTTATCTCTGATATGTTTGCAATAGTTGGTAAGCTATACGATGAAAGTTGGTAATATGTTGAATTGGGGTGAGGAAGGGTATTCCCTGACTAGTCTATTTATCAGTTAATCACTGAATAAAAGGTCTGGTCACTATCATTCTGAGGTTTGTGGAATCTTGTTCTGCACAAACTGGCTGTCCTGTTTACAACAGTAGCTCCAATTAAGAAAAAAACACTTCAGGGGTTGTCAAGGAAAGTTACATAGACAGTTGAAATCTAATTCCACGTCTTTTTAAAATCTTCGGTCATAAAGTAAAAACTGAAAGAACATTGGATGATGTAAATTAGAAACAACAAAAATTGCTGGAAAAGCTCAGCAGATCTGGCAGCATCTGTAGCCAGAAATCAGAGTGAACGTTTCAGGTCGAGTGACCCTTCCTCAGGGCAGATCATAAAGTATCTGGAATTCAAAAGCACTCTTCCCAGAGGGTCCGGTGTTATTATAAAAGCAGCACTTCCTTTTAAAAATAAAAGTAACACTGCAGCGAGGCGCAGCAATCCTCCAGGAAGTCTCTTTGCCCCGCAGTAACATTTGGGAGGAACCGCCTGTTGCTGTTGCCCCGCAGAAAGATGGCGGCCCTAGAAGATTACATCATCCGCCAGCCGGATTGACTGACGTCAGGCTCTTGCCATCTATGGGCAACAAGCGGGTGACGTGCGCGCGGTCTGTGTTTTTTATGAATGAAAGGCATCTGCGTGTGTGAGTATCATCTGACCCAGGAATTCCAGGAACTGAGTTGTTTTCATACAGGCAAAAGAGGGCAAGGGGGTTTGCAGACAAAACACTCGGCAGACCTTGCCCAGTGGAAGTGTGAGTAAGGAGGGAAGGGTAATGTTTTCAACACGGTTTTATTTTTGTCTCCTTAGTGTTTTATTTTGGGGAAATAAAGCAAAATAAGTTTTGTTTGCTAGGAACAGTCAGTAACAGTGTTGTTGTTGAGTTGGGTTGGGTGATTTAGGCGCTGCATCACCATGAGTTGCAGTTCTACGAGCATGCACTTTTATGGTTGAGTTGAGAATCCAATCTGTCTCAATGTTGGTGTGTTTCAATTTTTTGCGGGGCTAGCTTTTAAATTTATCTCAGAGACTTAATGTTGGTTTGTATTTATTTCGCGGGGGTTAGATTTTATCTTCAATTATCTTTGCTTTTTTTTGGTCAAATTTTATACTGAACGTTATTTTCTTTCTCATTTACTTTGTAGACTGAAACTGGACCTTTTCTCCGCTTGGATTTTTTTTTCGTTTTCTTCAAAACTTCGCTTCCCCCCCCACCCGAAGCCGTTCCTTTCTGAGTGAACTGAACGAGGGTGGAGGAATAAAGGAAGGAAAGAAGTGTAAACACCTAAGCGTATCAGATATTGAACCTGAGAAAAGCCTAAAGAGGGTGAAAAGAAATCCAGACGGGGAAGCTCAGCATTCCACAGGTAGATAAAAATGTAAATAATACTTCTATTTTTTAAAAAATGATTTAACAAGTCAGCAATAAGATCGAATGGGGAGCTTTAAATGATCCATTTTAAGTAGGAAATTGAAAAGAGAAACATTTCTTGTAATGAAGCTCTGTTAAGTCTGCTTATATTTCTGGTAATTTCTGTCCATATGCAGTCCCCTACAAGTACCTTTCACCATCCAAGCATCTGTTTAATATTTAACCATGTGGTTCAGCAGCTATCTGGAATCCATTTCAGAACCTGAGTTATGTGGTTCCTAGTCATTTTTTATTTGGAACTAGTGAGGTATTTTCCGGATTCCAGTGTCATCGTGGGCTGGGACAATTGGCAGGGGCTGTGACGGCTTCTGTTAAAATGTCTGGACCTCTGGAGAATTTTTATATCGGCTGACTGATCTTGTGGATGTCAATGGTTTAAGCAGAGCCCCATACCAGTTATGCAAACCTTTTTTTTATTTTTTGAAAAAGAATGGAGAAGAACTGATACAAAGGTGGATCATTGATCACTGCTCTCAAGGCAAAAGAAAAATGACCTGATTATAGCTTCTGATCACTCTGTATGTGTATGTGTGTGTGTATGTATGTATGTATGTATATATATGCATGTGTGTGTGTGTGTGAGAGAGAGGGAGAGCGCTGTGGCTTAGTTGGTAGCACACTTGCTTGTGGCTCACTAGAGTTACTGGCTTAAACTGCACTCCAGGGCTCGACCAGCAGGCTGAGCACTCCAGTCTAGGACTGAGGGAGTGCAGCACTGCTGGCGGTGTTACCTTTCGGATGCGATGTAAAACTGCAGCCCTGTCTGTCTGCTTTGGGTGGCACTGTTTTGAAGAACAGGCCCCAGTCTTATGGCTAGAGTTGTGGCTAATACACACCTGCAACCAGCATCACACAAAAAATATCATATTTTAATGTTTTGGGGGTTTTCTGCACAATCTTTTCTCCTGCGCCAACAATTTGGAAAGTTTTTTTTTGTCAGGTTTTTTCAAAGATATTCATTCACTGGATATGGGTGTTGTTGGGTGGGTAAGTGTTTATTGCCCATTCCTAATTACCCCTTGAGAAAGTGTTGGTGGCCCGAACCACTGCAGTCCACATGGGGTAGGGGCACCTACGCTTCCATTAGGGACACTTACAGGATTTTGACCCAGTGACACTGAAGCAATAATATAGGTATAGTCCTATATAAGGCCTAGTCTTTTATATCTCTTTGCAAGGTGACTGTGAATCCATTGCCAGAATGCCAGATTGTCTGAAAAGCCCATCTGGTTCACTAATGCCCTTTAGGGACGGAAACTGCCATCCTTACCTGGTCTGCCCTACATGGGACTCCAGACCCACAGTCATGTGGTTGCCTCTTAACTGCCTTCTAGGCGATTAGGGATGGACAATAAATGCTCCCCAGCCAGGGATGCCCTCATCCTATGAATGAGTAAAGGAAAAAAAAGCCTGAAATTATCCATGTATATCCAAGTGACAAAGTAGAATGAGGCTTTAACACAGATGCAAATAACCTAATGCTCAACTCCTCTCAAGGCTCTCTGCTTTTGGGCAAGATGCCAAGAGATTTCCAGACACGTCAAATGATCTCAAGATTTGGAGCTTGAAGAGGGAGGAAAGGGGAGTTGAAGTGGAGCCAATGTGATATTTCCAAACCACAAAGGTTGTCCTCTACCAGTTGAGACTTCTCCTTCTGCAAGGAGTAGAGGCGTGGATCATGGCCTTGTCCCTGGGTGATCAGCAGACAGTGGGAGTAGAATGGTGTAATGACTGTACTTCTTCCTACATTAGGATGGAGCCAACCCTTCAAAAACAGAGCCACACTGTGATAGGAAAGAAAACCAACGGCTGAGGCGAGACTGAATTATGGTGTTTTCAATTGTGGGGTGGGTGTGTTAAATCAGGCCACTGCATTGAGTGAATGTGATGTAGCGGTAGTTGGGGGAACATGGATTGTTAACAGGTCAGATTGAGTCGAGATTTCCTCAAAAAAAGAGTCAAAAATCCAAGAGAGTTACTAAAAAAAAAAATTTTTAAAGGAAGAGAATAATTTGTACCCAGCAATTTGGTAGATTATGGAACTTAGAGTCATGGCGATGTACAGCTTAGAAACCGACCCTTTGGTCCAATTCGTCCATGCTGACCAGATATCCTAAATTAATCTAGCCCTGTTTGCCAGCATTTTGCCCATATCCCACTAAACCCTTTGTATTCATATACCCATCCAGATGCCTATTAATTGTTGTAATTGTACCAGCACTTTCTCTGGCAGCTCATTCCATAGACTTACTCCTACAAGAGGATTCTGGGCTGTTTGAGCAGAGAATCATTGAAGCACGTGAGGGAGAAAGGGCTAGTTTTCAGTAGGATGGGAGGGGGCTTTTGTGAAGCATTTGGAACTAATAGTAAGTTCCACTTTTTTTTTAAAAAATGAGATACTACTTTAGCTTGGGAAGTCTTGATGTGGTCATGCAGTGTCAGACATTTAGTTACGGTTCTCCAAGGTCCATCTGTATGGTTGGCCCGGTAGGTTGAGTCAATGGTCTACCAAGCTAATGGAAACTTGAGTACCTTTGAGTGGAATGCAGGTTATTGGGAAGTGATTTGTAGGTGTGTGTGTGTGTGTGAGAGGGAGAGATACAGTGGGCTGGCCCATAATGTAACCAGTGCTTGCAGCGTCTTCGTGCTCAGTCTGCACAGTTGCTCCTTGATCTGCTTGCACTTCGAGTCATACAGCACAGACACAGGCCCACTGATTCAACTTGTCAATTTCAACAAGTTTTCCAAACTAAAATAATCACATTTGCCTGCATTTAGCCCATATCCATCTAAACATTTCCTATTCATGTCCAAATGTATTTTAAATGTTGTAACTCACTTGCTGATTCTAATAACATCAATAAACTCCATTTGTATAGCACCTCCTAATGCAACAAATTGTCTGAAGGTGCTACACAGGACAAAGTCAGGCACAAAGCCACTTAAGGCTGCAGTAGGTTGGGCACGTTGGCTGACTTTTCTCCCATCCTTGTTTCCAAGGGTTGGGCCATGGACTTCCATTGGATTGATGCACGCTTATGGGTGAAGCGTCCCAGGACGAGTCTCGAACCTGGAGTAACTGGCTGAGAGGTAGCGATGCTACCACTGCAGCACAAGAATCCCTCTCTCTATTAAAGCTGATCATGACCAAAAATCTTAGCTGGAGAGACAGGTTTTCAGGAGTCTTTTAAAAAGAGGAGAGTGAGGTTTGAGAGGGCGAATAGTTTCTGGAGAGAATACCAAGGAGCTGAAAGCAAGGCTGCCAATGATGGAGAAATAAAAATCAAAGTCAATCTAGAGGAACCCATACCTTCGAGGGCTGAAGGAGGCAATAGAGATGGGGAGAGGCAGGAGATTTGAAAACCAGGTTGTGAATTTTGAAATGGAGACATTACTTCACCAGGAGCCAATGTAGGTTGGCGAGTACATGATTAATGGGTAAATAAAACTGTGGTCATCCACAACTCTGCTGATGCTCCTAAGTTTTGGGACTTGGGAGACCAGCCTGGACTGCACTGGAATTGTTATGGCTAGTGGTAACTGAAATAACTCCACAGAGGCTGGTATCCCATCACCAAGTCACCCTTTATTTACATGTGGAGAGTCTTTGACTCTGAGTGAGCAGGATGTCTGACACTCCTGTTTATGTCTGTCAGCCAGGTCTCCCTGATTGGACCAGGTTAAATCAGGGAGCTCATATTCCATGAGGTCCAGCTGGCTGACCTTGTTACAATCACTTACAGGAACGAGGCTGTGAATGAGGATATCAGCTGTAACTGGGCTTGAGCAGGAGCCAATGTTATGGAGGTAGAAGAAGGTAGTTTTAATGATGGAACAGTTAAGGAAATTTCAGCGCATCAGCTTGGAGTGCTGAGTAAGGGAAGAACCTGCAAGCGCATATGTCCTATCCTGACACATTTTACAGCCAATTAGTTACTACTTAAGCTCGGTCATTGATGCCACGTGGGAAGACGTGCAAAGTGTCTGCTGCAAAATGTAGGTTTGTGAATAGTAAGCAAGAGGTGTGGTTCTTCTTGCTCGAAGAGTGAGTGTTGTTAAGTGATGAGTTTTAGTTTGGACATCTGGAACACGCCCTTCATTTCTTTCGACTGTGTCACGGGATCTTTCACCTCCTGCTGCTACCCACTCTCCCTCAATCTCTGTTAATACCTCACCTGAAAGCTGAAGGTTCTCCACCCCCATTTCTTTCAGTGTTACATTAGATGAACATGATGTCGCGGTAGGTCGGTGTGGCGGGGGTGGACAGGGGGGTTGTTGGTGGTGATGGCATTTGGTGTGGGGAGGAGGTGGAGGTGTGAATCATTAACCTGCTGACTCGCAGGCCAGACTGAGTCAAAAGGTGAGAAGCCAATGCTGGTCTAAAATTGTTCCACTTCTAGCAGAGCTCCAAGTCGGGATTTTTATTATTGACCTGGCTGAGAAAGCAGCCTTCAGTCCAAGATTGAACCTGTGAAAATGCATGCATTTTCATAGAAGTCATAAAAGTCACCGGTGTATTTGTCTCCTGTTTCTGCGTTATTGCTCCCTTCCAGGTTCCTACCCTGTACAGAATCACTTTTTCTTCTTTGTCTTATTTCTTATCACTTTTGTCCTCCATTTCTTTTTCTTCCTTGACCATTGCTGCATTCAATTCATCTGCATACTTAGTGTTTTATTTTAAAAGCATGATTTTCTGTGTTTTATTTTTACTTCCTTTTTCACCGCACTTCTTTCCCATGGAACTCACCTATGGGCTATTCCTTCTCTGTGACTCTATGCTCACCCACTGGCTTCTGAGTGAACAGGCTGTGGATTCAAATTCTGTTCCAAAAGGCCCAGTACAAAATTGTTCAGTGCACCAGAGTGGTGACTTGCTGGCAACCCAGCGTTGATTTCTCTGCTAACGTCACTAGAATTTGATCATTTGGCCATTATCACATTGCCATTTTGAAGGGTTAGGGTTAGGGTGTGGGCAAATTGGTCGCCTTGTTTCATACATTTACGACTGTGAATACACTTTCCACTGGCTCTGAGATGTCATGTGGCCACAAAAGGCACTAGTTAAACGGACAGCCTCGTGGGTTGCCAATGTTTTGGGCAGCTAGTGCCAATCTTCACCAGGTACCATGCCATGTTCATGCTTGATATTTCACCCCATCACCAATGTCACGGGTAATAGGATTGTTGTTCCACAAGGACCGTGTAGAGTCATACAGCATGGAAACAGACCCTTCAGCCCAACCTATCCATGCCGACCAGGTTTCCTAAACTGAACAAGTCCTATCTGCTTGCATTTGACCCATATTCCTCTAAACCTTTCCTATCCACCTACTTTGTCTTTTAAATGTTGTAATTGTACTCGCCTCTACCACTTCCTCTGCAGCTCATTCTATAAACGCACCACCCACTATGAAGAATGAGTTGCCTCTCAGATCCCTTTCCCCTCTCTTACGTATCTTGCCATTGATAGCCTTTGAAGAATGTATCTGTCGGTGCTTATTTAAAGAGGAAATATTGCTATCCAGAATATAATTAGTTCCAACTAAGCTGAATTTACTTTGAGTTCTGTGTTGTATTTGTACACTTTCACAAGCATGGTTGCAGGTAGTGTGGTATGGCAACTGCTCTTCCCAAGACCACAAGGAACTACAGAGAGTCGTGAACACAGGCCAGTCCATCTCTCAAACCAACCTTCCATCCATTCACTCCATCTACACTTCCCACTGCCTCGGTACAGCAACCAACAGAATCAAAGATCCCTCCCACCCCAGTTGTACTCTCTTCCACCCTCTTCTGTCGGTCAGAAGATTATAAAAGTTTCAATACATGTACAAACAGATTCGAGAACGTCATCTTCCCTGCTGTTATCAGATTTTTGAACAGACCTCTCAAATGTTAATTCTGATCTCTCTCTCTCTGTTGTCTCTCTCTGTATTCTGCACTCTGCTCCACTACCCTGGTGCACTTTGTATGGTGCGATCTACCTGGGTAGCATGCAAAACACTTTTCACTGTACATGTGACAACTATAAGTCCAACTAAAACTAGGGAGTGATTTGCGCTAATAGTTGAACTCGAGTCTCTTGACCCTGATGGTCTGTTTTACTTATTACATGTTCACAAAGTGAATCAATTCTGACAGCTGATCAACAAGTGTTTCCAATAAGATAAACGTAGCATGGGTTCAATAACCTGGTTTCTGTTGAATATACTGAAACCCACGGCGATGCCACGATCGCCTGTGACACGCCTGGTCTTCCTCCTGTGCCAACTGGCACATGACGTAGATGAAACCTACGTTTGGCTCTGTGACAGTGTGTGTTATTTGCTGGAGTAGGTTAGTAAACTGTTGCCAGAGGCTATAGCAGGGCTTCCCACAGCGGCAGTCAGGATTCCAAGGTAAAAGTTTGGGGTTATAAGCTTCACACCCCTAGAGTTCAAACTTTGGCAGACTTCCACTCTAACAAGCCCTTTAGTATGTGCTTGCTTTGGTCCACTTGCCTTTATTACTCAGTGCATTGAGTATAGGAGTTGGGATGTCAAGTTGCGGCTGTACAGGACATTAGTTAGGCCACTTTTGGAACACAGTGTTCAATTCTGGTCTCCCTGGTATAGGGAAAGGTATTGTGACACTTGAAAGGGTTCAGGAAAGATCTACAAGGATGTTGCCGAGGTTGGAGGGTTTGAACTATAGGAGGAAGTGGGGGTTTTTTCTCCCCTGGAGCATCAGAAGCTGAGGGATGACTTTATAGAAGTTTATAAAATCATGAGGGGCATGGATAGGGTGAATAGCCAAGGTCTCTTTGCCAGGGTAGGGGAATCCAAAACTAGAGGGCATAGGTTTAAGGTGAGAGGGAAAAGATATGAAAGATATGACCTAAGAGGCAAGTTTTTCACACAGAAGCTGGTGAGTGTATGGAACAAGCTGCCGGAGGGATTGGTGGATGCTGGTACAATTGCAACATTTAAAAGGTAAACAGATGAGTACATGAATAGGAAGGGTTTAGAGGGATTTGGGCCAAATGCTGGCAAATGGGTCTAGATTAATTTAGGATATCTGGTTGACATGGCTGAATTGGATTGAAGGGTCTATTTCCGTGCTGTACAACTCTGACTCAATTTCTTTCTCTCAGTGGGTACTGAGAGGGTTAGTTGGGACAATTGTCAAGCCCCAAAGTGGGGCTGCAGTGAGACAAAGTTTGTGAAGTGCTGAGCTGGAGTCTGAGGGGTGTCGCTCTGTGTTAAGTGTGACTGACCAGGAGACACTCCGGCTCGTGCCACCTGCCTTGAACATAGATGGAAGGCTCTTCAGAATGACACCTGATCCAGTTGGCCACACCATGAATACGCCTTCCTTGGATATCCAGTCCCAGAGTGGGACTTTAACCTGGAGCTTCTGGTCCAGAGATAGGGTCACTGACCACTGCTCCACAAGTCTTCCCACCCTTGGGTTAAGAAGGGGGTGGGTGTGAATTGAATACATTCTGTTGCTGTAAAGAACAGGAAAGCTGGTGGATTTTCTGTCAGTTGAAAGGCCAGAAGTGATGCGCAATGTTTAGCACCATTCGTGACTCCTCAGATGCTGAAGCAGTGCATGTCAAATGCAACAAGATCTGGACAATATCCAGGCTTGGGCTGACAAGTGGCAAGTGATATTCATGCCACACAAATGCCAGGCTATGACCATCACCAATAAGAGACAATCTAACCACCATTCCTTGACATTCAATGGTGTTACCATCACTGAATCTCCCAATGCCAACATCTTGGGGGCTACCGTTGACCAGAAACTCAACTGGACTCACCACATTAACACAGTGGCTACAAGAGCAGGCCAGAAGCAGGGAATACTGCGACGAGTAACTCACCTCCTGACTCCCCAAAGCCTGTCCACCATCTACAAGGCACAAGTCAGGAGTGTGATGGAATACTCCCCACTTGCCTGGATGGGTGCAGCCCCAACAACACTCAAGAAGCTTGACACCATCCAGGACAAAGCAGCCCGTTTGATTGGCACCGCATCCACAAGCATCCACTCCTTCCACCACCGACGCTCAGCAGCAGCAGTGTGTACTATCCACAAGATGCACTGCAGAAATTCACCAAAGATCCTCAGACAGCACCTTCCAAACCCACGCCCGCTTCCATCTAGAAGGACAAGGGCAGCAGATACACGGGAACGCCACCATCTCCAAGTTCCCCTTCAAGCCACTCACCATCCTGATTTGGAAATATATCGCCGTTCCTTCACTGTCGCTGGGTCAAAATCCTGGAATCCCCTCCCTAAGGGCATTGTGGGTCAACCCACAGCAGGTGGACTGCAGCGGTTCAAGAAGGCAGCTCAACCCCACCTTCTCAAGGGCAACTAGGAATGGGCAAGAAATGCTGGCCCCAGCCAGCGACAGCCACATTCCACAAATGAATGGGAAAAAAAAGTCTGGAAGAGCAGTTGTAACAATATTGAGTGGAATGCAGTGGACTGGGATGTCCACTCTGGGCAAGGTGTTTACGTTTTCACATGCGGAGGCCACCTATCTTCTGTCGTGAGAGAAATCATCCCAGTACCTCAAATGTGTGACTGTTCACCTCTCTCGGGGTCTCTACTCTCTTACAAGCAAATGCAGCAATATTTTTATTAACCAGCATCTATTGGACCATGAGTATGCCAAATATTCTGGTTGATCAAGGTGTCCACACAATCAATGTAAAAACGTACACTAAGTAATAGAAATGTAATATGGGGGGTGGGGGGGTAGGATGCACATCACCATTATAAGTGATTTATGCTGTAAATAAAGAATAATAATGCAGCTTTGCCTTCACTAAACCTTTTCCGGCAGAGAGCCATCTCACTCACACCCTTGATTGACTACTCGGGCACTAAAGTATTTGAGGAGAAATTGACTTGATATTGAATTAAGCATTGCTATTTTATGCGGCCATTCATTTGAAGTGTATTCACGTTGAGGTAAATTAGAACCTAATAACTGGACAGAATATTTCAGTAAACTTTGCAGCATTTGAGGTGTATAATTTTTGCTGGTTTATAGACAGTGCTGGTTCATAAGGTGCCCACTAAAACCAAGTTTTGCTATACTTGAATCCAAAACTTGTTGCGTAGTTGTTATTCCATTCCCCATCTTGCAGCTTTTAACCTTGTCCATGCCCGAACTCTAAAGCTTTATAAACCAAAGTCTTTGCATCATCGATATTGAGGGAGCACCTCAGTGTTGGGTATTGTATAACTAATGAAACATTTCAGCTGAGGTCCCATCAGCCCTTTTTTTGGTTGATCTGAATGATAGAAACATAGCAAACAGGAGCAGGAATAGGCCATTTGGCCCATCAAACCTGCTGTGCCATTCAGTAAGATTGTGACTGATCATTCTACTCAGCACTCTGTTCTCACTTTTTCACACCATACGCTCTGAACTGTTTAGCCCTAAGATCCAACTCTCTCTTGAAAGATCCTATAGCTACTGCAATTCCCTAAAACAGGTTGGGAATCCATTGTCTGGAAAACTTTGGGACCCACTGGCTTTCGGATAAAGGATATTTTTGGTTTTTGTGCCCACTGCTTCTTTTAGAATCTTTGCTGAGCCCAAACGAGCCTGAAATTGAAGTTATTTTCCAAACAACCGAAACTCTGTATGTCAACAGGTCTGTTTGGTTCAGCTTCCATAAAGATCATTGGCTTTTTCAGAAGTACAAGTTTTAAAAAATACCCGAGTTTGGTCAAAATTTACTTTGGAACAGTTAGCACTTTCACGGCATTGCAGCTATATAAATGCAAGTTCGCTCTTATCTTTTTATTAACAATAAAGCCCTCCTAAATAAAGAACAAAAACTGTGAACTGAATAAAAATCATTAAATTAAGTCAAGTTCATCCAATGGTTGGAAGGCCAAAGGTACTGAAATTCGGATAAGTGTTTTCTCATGCCTGTCCGAACTTTACATTCATTCTAGAAACACACCTACCCTAAGGGCAAGATGGGGATGCACTTCCCTAAATATATTCAGGGTACCACAGTGACATCAATATCACCTGATATCCCAGTGATGTTTAAATTATAGACCTCTCTTTGTTCTCTCCACAACAGTAACACAACCTCTTTTGTTTCCTGACCTTTAATAAACTGGTTTGATAAAATGTAGAGCAAAAGAAAGGACATGCATTTATTTTTTAAAAAAATTCTTTCATGGGATCTGGATGTCTCCAGGAAAACATGCTGCCTAATCCTAATTGACCTTGACTCTTAAATGGCCAAGTCCAGTTGATCTACATTCATAGAAGAGAGGCCATTTGGCCCATCCGGTCTTCATCAATCCTCTGAACAGCATCCCACCCAAACACCGCAACAGCATCCTTCACCCCATCCTCGTAATCCACATTTCCCATAGCCATTCCATCCAGCCTACACATCTTTGGAATGTGGGAGGAAACAGGAGAATCCAGGGGAAACCTGCGCAGACATGGGGAGAATGTGCAAACTCCACATGGACCTGAGGGTGGAATCGAGCCCAGGTCCTTGGTGCTGTGAGGCAGCACTGCTAACTACTGAGCCTACTATACACTACTATACACCTAACCCGTCTCTCCTTATCACTCGTTCTTCTAACAGTGAGGAGGGGCCGTGTCTCCAGCTGATGTAGGGTGCTGCTTCATGAGTAATTTGTGTAGACATTGGTGGTTTGTGAACAGGCTGAGAGGTCACACTCAAATCAAATGAATGAACAGCAGTGGAATTAGTGAATGTAGATCCCAAATTATATTAAAAAAAGGTTTATTTAACACAGTAATATGACTGTACAGTGAGTGGTTAGTGCAGGAACATTGCTCTCTAATGTAGTACAATGGGGCTCCAGTGAGATTTGGGTTTGTATACAAAGCACTGAACATGTCGAATAGACTCTTGGGTCTGGCACTGGAGGGGGCATTCCTTACAGCCGTGATATTTCACAGAAGGGTGTTTGGGTGAGTAAGTGACATGGCATCATTGACTGGCTGATTTTCATGCCCCCTTGTAAAGACGACAACAGCATTTTACTGTCTCATTATTTTTCACAACCTCTGGATGCCCCAAAGTGTTTTACAACTAATGAAGTACTTCTGATCTATGTTATCCTGTTGTAACAGGGAAATGTGGCAGCTAGATTGCATGCAGTGTGCCAACTACCTGGTTTTAGTCATGTTTGAGTGGCACCTTGTGGTAAAAGAAGGCATTTGGCACGCTTGCCTTCAATGCTTAGACCTTTGAGTACAGGTGTTGGGATGTCATGTTGAAGTTGTACAGGACATTGGTGAGGCCTCTTTTGGAGTACTGCGTGTAGTTCTGGTCACCCTATTATCGGAAGGATATTATTAAATTGGGGAAAGTTCAGAAAAAAATTAACCGGGATGTTGCCAGGATTGTAGGGTTTGAGTTATAAGGAGAGGCTGGAACTTTATTCACCAAAGCACAGGAATTCAAGGGGTGACCTTATAGAGGTTTATAAGATCATGAGGAACATGGATAAGGTGAATAGCAAAGGCCTTTTCCCTAGGGTAGGGGAGTTTCAAAACTGGAGGGCATAATTTTAAGGTGAGAGGAGTAAAATTTAAAAGGGACACGAGGGGCAACATTTCAAAACAGAAGGTGGTTCATATGTGGAATGAACTGCCAGAGGAAGTGGTAGATACATTGATGGTCATATTGGAGTGGCACCTTGCGGTAAAGAAGGCATTTGGCACGTTTGCCTTCATTGCTTCGATCATTGAGTACAGGTACATGGATAGGAAAGGTTTAGAGGAACATGGGCCAAACGCAGGCAAATGGGACTAGTTTAGTTTAGGAAGCTTGGTCAGTGTCAACTAGTTGGGCCAAAGGGTCTGTTTCCATGCTGTATGACTGTGTAACTCGATAACTGTTATGTCCAACAGAGCAGGCAGACCAGCTCTTCATTTAATAACTCAATCTGATCGATGGCAGTCTGCAATAGTGCAGCACTCCCTCTGTATTGCACTGGAGCATCGGATTTGACTCTGGTGCTCCCAAGTTCCTGGAGTGGGGCTTGAACCCACAACCACTTCTCTCCAAGGTGAGAGCAATATTAACTGACAGTCACTGTCCAATGCGGGCGGATAAAGATGTTCGGACCTGCCTTGCTACCTTGGTGGGCAGTGCAGAGTTGGATGTAGGGGTGGAACAGGTAGCAGCTCACCTTTGGCCATTAAAAAGTAACAACACATAAAATGTGATTTCATATTTGGATTGTCTCTGAGTTGTATAGTGCCAACGCATGGCTTCTATCAGATATTGTTGTTCTGCCATTTTAGCAATCATGTCAATTACAGTTTGAATTTATATTGACGGCAAAACTGATGAATACATCATTGAAAATGTTTTGGATTTGCGACACAGCAGCTGTCAGTAACGATGGCTGTTATCAACATGCTGCTTCAATTATTCATTTGATTTCTTTAATATCCGCAGTAATCATCATTGATAAAATCAACCCACAAAGCAGCATTTACACTTGGTGGGAGCAGATGACTATGAGCAATTATTTATTGTCCGAAATAAATGGCAGCTATTTTATTGATTTAACAGCTGCTCTTACAGATTCTGTCTTTGCATTTTTCCAAAGTATCACCAGGAGCTTTCTAATTGACCGAATAGGGTCTTGAGTTAAATCATTCTGGTTTGGTTCAGTGTTTGTAAATGGTGTCTGTAGTCCCATTTCTAATTGGTGCAGTCACCGAGGAAAATCTGAAATAAAAAGATGTAGGTAGTAGCTGTTGGGCCTTGTAAAGTTCTTAAATGGGTGGGCTAACATCGATGAGTGCCTGTGTACTTTGATACCTTCAAGCTAATGTGCTTACCCGCAAAGGGCTTCTATTGTTGTAGCCACCTAGCTATTAGAAAACTTTACTTGACCCTTCAGGCATTGGGCCTACCCCAGCCATATGCTTTCCCATCGCCTCCCCAACAAACGAGGGGCGATGTAGGCTGTTTAGCCTCTGTAGGCCTATTCTGCTATACTGAGAGAGAGTATGGGTTATCTGTGACCCAACTTCACCACATGTACCTTCCTCACTCACAGAAATACCACCAATCTCTCGATTTTTGAAAGCTCGATTTGGAATTGGTTGCCATTTGCAAACAAAAGTTTCAAACTTTTACCACAAGAGTGTTGTGTGTTCCAGGTTCCACATTATAGGAAAGATGTGAACACATCAGAGAGAGCGCAGAAGCCATTTTTCTTTTTAACAAAGTTGAATTAGCCTTATTGTCACATGTACTCACGTGAGTGCAGTGAAATGTTTACAAGTCGCCACTTAAGGCAGCGTCTTGGGTAGAAGGAATCGAAGTTCTTAACGAAAAAGCAGTTAGACAAGTAACGAAATAAAGTTCAGCATTTCAAATCATAGGAATGAATTAGAGAAATAAAAATTTCAGAATAACCATTTGACAACGATTTCAGACTTGACGATGATGGTTCCAGAGATGAGAAACTTCAGTTATAAGGATAGATTGAAGAAATTGGAATTTTCCTGTTTGGAAAGAGGAGATCTAATCAAGGTTTTCAAAATCACGAGTGGGCTGGACAGAGTAGATAGGGAAAAGCTCTTCCCCCTTGTGAAAGGAACAAGAACGCGAGATTTTAAACTGATTTGCAAGAGGAGCAAATTTGACACGAGCAAAAAGAGCACATTTTCTCTTGGTAAATAGTTAGGGTCTGGAATGCACTGCCTGGAAATGTCATGGAGGCAGGTTCAATTGAGGTCTTCAAGGAGAACATTAGATGATTATTTCTATCAAAATAATGTGTAAGGATGTGGGGAAAAGCAGGAGATTGACACTAGGTAAAAATGCTCAGAGAGCCAGAGCAGACATAATGGGCCAAATGGCCTCCTTCAGCTGAAACACTTGTCTCTCTGTGAAGTATTTTCTATTTTCCCCTCTTGATGGGACGAGAGGAGGCACAGAGTCCCCAGTTCAAGGAATTAGAGCGATGTGGGGAATTATCCACTCACCTTTTTAATATCCTGCAAACCTATCATCCCTCAACCAAAATTCCAAGGATCCTGAATTTGCTCGATTTCTTTGAGTGCCTCAGTGGTTAACATTGCTGCCTCACAGTGCCAGGGACCCGGGTTCAATTCCAGCCTTGGGTGACTGTGCAAACTCCATACAGACGTTCTCGCTGTGTCGACATGGGTTTCTGGCGGGTGCTCCGGTTTCCTCCCACAGTCCAAGCGGGTGAGGATGGGATGGCTATGCTAAATTTCCCCATAGTGTCCAGGGATGTGCAGGCTAGGTGGATTAGCCTGGGGAAATGCAGGGTTGCAGTGATAGGGTAGAGGCGTGAGATGTTCTTCAGATGGTTGGTGTGGACTCAATGGGATCAAATGGCCTGCTTCCACGCTGCGGGGATTATTTCTATCTAAATAATCCCTATAATGTGCAATGATATGGGGAAAAGTATTGGAGATAGGTAATGATGCTTACTTAATGAGTAGGCATGATGGACCGAATGGTCTCACAGTGCACTGTGTCAATTCTACCTGCTGGCTCTCTGAGTGTGATTACCTAGTGTCAATCTCCTACTTTTCCCCACACCCTTGCATGTTATTTCTATCCAAATAATCATCCAGTGCCCCTCTTGAATGCCTGAACTGAACCTGCCTCCACAAGATGTCTAGGCAGTGCATTCCAGACAGTGACTACTTATTGTTCCCTACCTGCTCATGATGTCTTAAAGATCTAGTGTATCTGGACTGTCCGAACTCTCTGCACCACCGTTGACCATTCAGAAAATGTTCTGTTTCCCAAGTACTCCTGGGAAGTCCCCTGGTGCAAATCATTGGCTGGCTCACTGTCCCAATACCCCCTGACCACTGAGTAACACTTGGAGATCTGTTGCTTAGGATTGAAAATTTAATGAGCGCAGAAGATGCGATGGTTATAAGGCACATTTCTCGCTTTGGCCTTCACGTGTTGCCAATTAAATGGGGATGCAGCGCGGTAATTTTTTAGGCTGGATTTTACAGCAGCTCAGCTGTCCAATCCACCTCCCCACAGCTAGGTATGTGTCAAGCACGGTGTGATGGTGTTGGGTTGACAGCCCAAGGTCAACATGTCAGTCATAATCTCTGCAGAAGGCAAGCGGACATGAAAATCAGAAGACCACCTGCCATTTTGAAATGAGCCATAGCTGGGTCCTCCACCCCCTTAATGCTGGTAATTCTTGTGAATGGTCCTAATGACTGCAAGGTTGCAAATGTGTCTCGTTTTTGGCAAAAGTGAACTATTTGCGAGACTTCGAATTGTGCAAAACCTTTTGTCTGCTGTGTTTCTTTCAGGTGTTAAACGGGGAAGGTTTGAGGGACAGGAGATGAGGGGGTGGCAGGGAGGTTGGGGGCAGCGGGGGAGGCCCAAAGCCACAGAATCCAGGATTCCGTGTGACCACGGGGCCTCTTGGTGATGGAGGCAGCACTATTCTGTTTTAACCAAAAAAGTTTTCTTTAGAAAACTATGTACTTGTTGCTTTGAGCTTGACTGAAGTAAGGGGAGGCTGAAAGTGTAGGGGGCCTTTACATTTGTAGCCATGACTAATTTCGCATTCATCCCTCTACTCCATAATGGCATGGCCTAGACTCCCAACTGGGTACAGAGCCCTCCTTCGCTCTGCTGATTGGCTAGGTAACCAGTAATTGCTCTTCCAGCCCTTTATTTGCTACGATGATATGAATAGAACAGGAGCTGTAGATCCTTCACTGTCTACAATAACGTAGTTCTCAACTAAATATAAAATAATCAGAACATTGCAGGGTAGCAGATGCATGGGAACAGCACTGCCTACTTGTTCCCATTCAAGTCACACACCATCTTGACTTGGAAGTATATCGCCGTTCCTTCAGTGTCACTGGGTCAAAATCCTGGAATTCCCTCCCTAATGGCCTTCTGGGTTGAGCCATACCCCATAGATCTCCGTTCCAGGCAGTAGCTTACCCCTATTTTGCACAGGGCAATTAGGGATGGGATATAAATGCTATTAATGACCCCCCAACCCAAGAACAAAGGGCAACTAGGGACGACCAATAAATACTGGCCTGCCAGCTACAACCACATCGCAAATGAATAAAGAAAAAGAAATTGAGATTTCACTATGTAAATAGTTATAACTCATTGCAAAATCTAGTTCTATTTAATTTGCAGGATAAAAACAAGAAGCCTGTTGCACTGTGAAGTTGGTATTGAAGTCCGTTGATTGTAGGTTGTCAGGTTGAGTTAATTAACCCGGAACCATTGGATAGCTGAGAAATGGTAGCCAAATGATGTACGTCCCTTGAGACAAGAACAAACTGCTGAAAAGACTCAGCAGTTTTGGCAGCACCTTTGGAAAGAAAGCAGAGTTAACGTTTCAAATTTAGTGTCCTTTCAGAAGGCTCTGAGAAAGGGTCACCGACTTGAAACATTAACTCTGTTTTCTCTCCTCGGATGCCTGACCTGCTGAGTTTCTCCAGCAATTTTCTGGTTTTGTTTCAAATCTTCATCCACATTTCTTTGTTTTATTCAAAACATATTTCCTTTGCCCTTCTTGTGGCTTATTTGTGCCTTTTGAGGGGCCAGACAATCATGCTCCTTGTCTTATATGGCAGCTTTTCTGATACCTTCTATACTACACTGAACAGCCAGCCTAGATAATATTGTCCAGGTACCTGGAGTGGGGCTTGAACCCATGACTTTCTGATTGAGGCATAAGGTTTCTCCATATCTAATCTGCCCCTCCAAAGAACATCCCACCCAGACCCATCCCCCTACTCTAACCCTGTAACCCTGCATTTCCCATGGCTAAATTGAGAGGGTTGGATTATGAGGAGAGACTGAGTAGACTGGGATTATTCTCATTGGAATTCAGAAGAATGAGGGGAGATCTTAGAGAAACAAATAAGACTATGAAGGGAATAGATAAGGTGGAGGCAGGGAGGTTGTTTCTGCTAGCAGGTGAAACTAGGACTAGAGGGCATCGCCTCAAAATAAAGGGAAATAGATGTAGGACTGAGGTCAGGAGGAACTTCTTCACCCAAAGGGTTGTGAATCTGTGGAATTCCCTGCCCAGTGAAGTGGTTGAAGCTACCTCACTGAATGTTTTTAAGGCAAGGCTAGATAAATTTTTGAACAGTAAAGGAATTAAGGGTTATGGTGAGTGGGCAGGTAAGTGGAGCTGAGTCTCAAGGATCAGCCATGATCTTATTAAGTGGCGGGGCAGGCTTGAGGGGCCAGATGGCCTACTCCTGCTCCTAGTTCTTATGTTCTTAATCTGAATTCTCATTAGATCATTAATCGCCATGCTAACAGAAGGATGCTAATGCATTAGAAGTTGTTCAGAGAAGGTTTAATAGACTAATACCCGGAATGAGTGGATTACCTTTATGAGGAGCAGTTTAGAAGAATCCGATCTAACTTAATTGAAACATAGTCTTGAGGGGACTTGACCTAATGATGCCCAAAGGATTTAGGATTGATTTGAGGAGGAATGTCTTCACCCAAAGGGTTGTGAATTTGTGGAATTCCCTGCCTAGTGAAACAGTTGAGGCTACCTCACTGAATGTTTTGAAGGCAAAGATAGATTTTTAAACACTGAAGGAATTAAGGGTGAGCGGGTAGGCAAGTGGAGCTAAGTCCCCAAAAAGATCAGACTGACAGGGCAGGCTCCTCAGGCCAGATGGCCTATTCCTGCTCCTGTTTTGAGTCATAGAGCTGTACAGCATGGAAACAGACCCTTTGGCCCAACTCATCCATGCTGACCAGATATCCTAACTTAATCTAGTCCCATTTGCCAGTATATAGAGTCATACAGCGCAGAAACAGAACCTTCAGTACAACTTGTCCGTGCTGGCCAGATTTTCTGAACTTAACTAGTCCCATTTACCTGCATTTGGCCCATATCCTTCTAAACCGTTCCGATCCATATGGTTTTGAGAACCTCTATAAAGTTAACCCTTTTGAGAATGAATAAAGAAAACAAATGAGCACTGTATATCTGTGCCCATACTACAGTGCTCCTTTAAACACAGTCTTCAACGTTGTCAGCGCATGATGATATCAAACAAATGGCAAGATGTGGAAGGTGATGGTGTGGCAGTATTTTGGACTAGTGATCCAGTGTGATTCTCTGGGGACTCATATTCAAATCCGAGATGGTAGCATTTGAATTTTTAATAATCTGGAACCAAGAGTTTGACAAGGAGAGCATTGTCTAATGTCATAAAACCCACCTGGTTTCCTTTTAAGGAAGGAAATCTGCTTTTCTTATCTGGTCTACATGGGATTCACTTTAATGGGATCGATGGTGGCTCACTTTTTAACTGCCCTCTGAAAAGGCATGGTACACCATTTACTTGTATCAAATTGCTAAAGAAATTCAGGAATGAAACCAGAAAGACCACTTGATATTGACCAAAGCAACAGAAATGTCAACAGCCAACTTGGACATGGGAACACCACTAACTGCAAGTTCCCTTCCATGTCTCTCCGCACCCTGACTTCAAAGATATTGTTGTTCCTTCCGCTGGGTCAAAACCCTGGCACTCCCCTCCCCACAGTGCTCACAAAATGGCCTGTAGCTGTTAAAGAAGGCAGCTCACCGCAAACCTGCCACGGCCCATATCCCTCTAAACCTTTCCTATTCAAGTACCCATCCAGATGCCTTTTAAATGTTGTAATTGTACCAGCCTCCACCACTTCTTCTGGAAGCTCATCCCATACATGCACCACCCTCTGCGTGAAAACGTTGTCCCTTAAGTCCCTTTTAAATTTTTCCATTTTCACCTTAAACCTATGCCGTCTATTGTTGGACTCCCCTACCCTGGGAAAATGACCTTGGCCATTCACCCTATCAATGCCCATTATGATTTTATAAACCTCTGTAAGGTCACCCCTCAGCCTCCAACGCTCCAGGGAAAATAGCCCCAGCTTATTCAGCTTCTCCCTGTCGCCAGGGTTGGACGATTTGAGCTACATCCGTGTAAGTCTTTTATGAACCCTTTGAAATTTCACAACATCTTTCCTACAGCAAGGAAACCAGAATTGAATGAAGAATTGCAAAAGTGGCCTCACCAATGTCCTGTACAGCCGCAACATGACCTCCCAACTCCTATACTCACACCAATAAAGGCGTGTGCCAAATACATTCTTTAATATGCTATGTACCTGCAAACCCACTTTCAAGGAGCTATGACCCTGCTCTCTAAAGTGGTTGTGTTCAGCAATATTCCTCAGGACTTCATCGTTAAGTGTATAAGTCCTGCCCTGATTTGCCTTTCCAAATCGTATGCTGTTTCCTCTTGTGGGTGAATCTACAACGAGAGGGTCGTAGTTTAAAAGTGAGCATCGTCCATTTCAGACATAGATGAGAAAACTTTTTTTCCTCCTTGGAGAGTTGAGTCCCTTCCTCAAAAAGAAGTGGATGTTGAATCTTTAAATATTATTAAAGGTACAGATAGATTCTTGGTGCTCTAAGGGGGTTGAAAGATTATCAGGGATTTGCAGGAATGTAGAGCTGAGGTTAAAATCAGGTCAGCCATGACAATATTGAATGGCGAAAGAGGTTCAAAGGGCCTGCTCTTGCCCCTTGTTAGGTTTTTTTTCGTAGAAAGTAGTGTGGTCAGAGTACAGACCTGATCAGTCTTAGCTGTGCTTGAGCAGCCTGGATGCATTGTGTCAACTTGCTGAAAGGGGCCAAGTGAATGAGGAGGGACACTTCGGTGGCTACAGAATTGCAGCCTCATGTGAGAGGGAGCAAGGCCGAGTGAGGGAGCAGGATGAGTATTGGGGATGGAAGTGGGGGTGTAGTGTGGCCTGTTTTAAAGTAGGAAATCTGCTGAATCATTCAGCCGTTGGAATGCGGTTTAGAGTGACCTTGTATTAATTTCAGATAAACATTTTTTTTGTTCTGCTTTTTCTTGTGTTGACAGTTAGGAATGTGCAGTGTATTTTTAGAATACTGCATTTCTGCTTTCTGCACTTGCCTGAATAGCCTTCAGGAATGCACATGCTTCTTCAGGTCTGAGACTAGCGCCAGGATTGGTACTGAGGAGAAAGCCGAGACTAGAACCTGATATGTTTGCACTAGGTGGCACCGTGGGTGGCACTGCTGCCTCACAGCACCAGGGAGCCGGCTTCGATTCCAGCCTCAGTTGACTTGGTACATGGGTGGGATAGGTATGGAGGAATGTGAACCAAATGCAAATGGGACTAATTTAGTTGTGAAAACTGGGCGGCATGGACAAGTTGAGCTGAAGGGCCTGTGCCCATGCTGTAAGGCTCTATGACTATCTGCCTGTGTGGGTTTGCTCCGGTTTCCTCCCACAGTCCAAGGTGTGCAGGTTAAAGAGATAGGGTGGGGTGGGATACTGTTGGGAGGGTCGGAGCAGACTCGGTAAGCCTTTTTCCGCATGCTGGGGATTCTATGATTCGAATTGTTATTGTTTGTAATCGAGAGGCCAGTGGCTTAGATTCTGGACTGAAAGTGAAGCGGAAGATGATGGGAAACAAATTTTCATCCGAAGAAAAAGGAATAGGGACATGTGGAGGAACGTTGGATTGTGAGTGCTGTGGGTTCATATTGGATTTTGGAAACAGGTTGTAGAATTGATTTTATATAAGGCTGCATTTACTGCCAGCGCTACTATTGGTGAATGGGAGCCATGGCCAATGGTGAGGTGGATGTTGGGAGGTGACCAGAAAGCTCAATTGGGGCAGTCTATGTAGGCAGCCATTTTGGCCCTGGCACTACACGTTCACTCTGTGTTACACTGTCTTGGGACGTCATAAACCCCTTTTACAGGCAGTGGAGTACTTTCGAAGTGTAGTCACTGTCGTGACGTCAGAGACGTGGTTGTCAAACTGCGCACAGCAAGCTCCCACACGTGGTGACATGATAAAAGAGCAGATGACCCAAGTGTTTCAGGTGATATGAATGATAAAGTCAGAAGTCACACGACAGCAGGTTATAGTCGCCTGATGAAGGAGCAGCACATTTCAAATCAACCTGTTGGACTATAACCTGGTGTCGTGTGACTTCTGATTTTGTCCACCCCAGCCCAACACTTGTCTTTTGTGTCATGCGGAGATACGAGTATTGGCCAGGCTCTGGAAATTGACCCTTTTGCTCTTCTTCACATTGTGTCATGGGATCTATCATGACCGCATAATACAAGGCTCCTCCTACCCTTCAATCACCTCATTGGATAAAGATGCCCCCTTTGGTGTGGCAGCCCCTCAGTATGGTGCTGGTAGCCTCTGGAGTGGGGATTTCAACCCAGAACCTTGTCACTTGATAGATGAATGCCACCCACTGACTGATAATGAGTGGTTTATAAAAGAGGTGAAATGTATGACCTACGAACTGGCACTGAACTGTATTCGCACAGTATGTTCCAATTATCCACCCCACATTAATTCTGATTCATAGAATTCCCCCCAGTGTAGAAACAGACCGTTCGGCCCAACAAGTCCACACCGCCCCTCCAAGGAATATCCCGCCCAGACCCATCTCCCTACTCTAACCCTGTAACCTTGCATTTCCCATGGCTAATCTACCTCACTTACACATCCCTGGGCACTATAGCATGGCCGATCCACTCCAACCTGCACATCTTTGGACCGTGGAAGGAAACCGGAGCACCCAGGAGAAACCCACGCAGACACGGGTTGGGGGGTGAGAATGTGCAAACTCCACACAGACAGTTACCGGAGGGTGGAATTGAACCCAGATCTCTGGTGCTGTGAGGCAGCAGTGCTAACCACTGTGCCACCCCATTGGGAAACAACAAAGTTAAACTTTCAAAGTTAAAGTTAGTTACCTGAACTAAAACAGCTCCTACAAGCTACTGACGGCGAAGAGAAAGGAACTTTCCATCGAGGTGCAGTTGTTCAAATTTCCAGTTTTAACCCTGGATTGCAAGCTGAAAGTTTTGACCTTGCGTTCAGTCTTGTCTTTGTCTGCACGGTGCTGTGGAAGATTAATACGTATGGTATGCCCTCAGTGTGTCTCAAAAGGCTGCAAAGCTGGTTCAGTAATTAAGAAAAACTGTTGGGAGAAACTCAGCAGGTCTGGAAGCGTATGTGGAGAGAGAGAGTTAATGTTTCGAGTCTGGTGTGACACTTCTTCAGAATTTGGATAGGAGCTGGAAATTGGTTGAAAGGGGGAGGAGGAACAAATGGAACAGTTTGAGAGTTCCCAAAGCAAAAAAAACAAAGGTAGTGCTAATGATGATAAAACTACTGTAAATGAACGCGTGAAAAGGAGAAATGGAGGAAAGCATCAGTTTTGCTTCCAATTTCCCTCCATCCCTCACCTTCACTTGCTCCATCTCTCCTTCTTCCCTACCTTGAATTCATTGTTTCCATTTCTGGGGATCAGCTGCCCACCAATATCCATCACAAACCCATTGATTCCCCTAGTTACCTTGACAGCATTCCCTTGCACCCCGCTTCCTGCAAGGACTCCATTCCATTTTCCCAGTTTCTCTGTCTCCATCACATCTTCCACCTTCCACCATACTGCCTCTGATGTGACCTCCTTTTCTTTCCTCGACCAAGGATTGCCCCCATCTCCATTGTGATTGACCGGTCACTGGACTGTGTCTGACTTCTCTCTCTCGCACTTCTGCCCTTACCTCTTTCCCCCTCCCTCCCAGAACATCGATAAGGTTCCACTTTTCCTCTCCACACTCAAAGGATCATCCTCTGGCATTTCTGCCACCTCCAGCAGATGCCAGCACTAAATGCACCTTTCCCTCTCCTCCACTGTCAGCATCCTGTAGGGACTGTTCCCTCCAACAGCGCCCTAGTTCACTGCTCGGCATCTCCCATGTAATCACAGAAGGTGCAACACGTATGAGTTGACCTACAGCACGTGGACTGCAGGGGGTCATGAAGACACCTCACCACCACCTTCCGGGGGGCAATTATAGAATGCCGGTCCAGCCCATGACACCCATATCCAACAAGTGAATTTAAAAAGGATAGACTTCAGTGAGCAGCTGGTATCAATTTTTCGCTTTTTCAAATCGCTGTTGGTGCAGAAAGGTAGCAAATGTTAATTGAGGAGATACGCCACCAGGAGAGGAAGGCAGAAACCCGTTCCTTCAATTGTATTAGCTTTGTGTGACCATTATCCATCACTCTGCGTGTGATCAGCAACGGCTAATGCTTATGTGTTCACTTTGCTTCAAATTGTTTACGTTTTTCTGTTGCCACTTCCCCTTCATTGTTGAATTCGCCCTGTTTATATTGTCGAACCAGTTTGGCGATGTGCAACTGTATAGAGGTCAAGTGTGTGCATTCTCTCGAAAGACGACATCATTCTGTGAAGTCCAGGCTGCTCAGAAGGAAAAACAGGTAATGTTTAGAAATTAACTTGCTGGTCTAACTGGAGTTCCATTTTGCAGTTTACAAGAAGGTTACACCAATATGTGTCACCTACTGTTTCTGCCCAGGCCTCTTTCTGGGCCTACACAAACAGGCTTCAGGCTCAGCTTACCAGAGTTGTCAAGACGCGCCTGCAGCAGGGATTGTGGTGGAAGTGCTTCAGTGATACCCTCAAGGCCTCATTGGCAAAGTGCAGCATTCCCACAGACACCTGGGAATCACTGGCCTAAGACCACCCAAAATGGAGGAGGAGCATCCAGGAAGTCATCGAGCCATCGGTGGGGAAGCAGGAACCAGGCGAAAATAGCGAGCTGATACGTCAATGCCCCACCCACCCCTTTCCACAACCACCTTCTGCCCAAAGTGTAAACAGAGCCTGCGGTAGCCCCCATTGGTCTGTCTAGCCACCTACGGACATGCCCTGGGGTGGAAGAGAGTCATCCTCGAGGGACCACCGGTGGATGAATGAGATGTTTTGTGTTTTGTCGGCAGGGGCCTCTTGTCTCCCGATAGAGATGGGGATCAGAGCTTCTCATCTTGGCAGTTCTGTACCTGTGCTTTCGTTAAGAACGGAAATGCTTGCGTTTTGAAACACAAGAACAGGAAGTGGCCACTGAGTACTTTGACCCTTGCATTATGAAGTCATGGAGCTGAGCTGTGATGTTACTCCATATTCCTTCAGACCCTTCCAATTTAATAATCTTTAGTTTTTAAAGTAAAGAATCGATCAGGTATCGCTTGCCATTAGCAAAGCCTACACCATGTGTTTTGCACATGAGCTGTCTTCTAGTATCACCCCTAAAAGGTCAAGCTCTCGTTTTGTTTTTAAGTTTTCGCTGCTGTGTGTCCTAGACTTTCTAAACACTGGAAATAGTTTCTGATAACCTACTTGATTTGTTCTCCTAATACCTTGAAACTTCAACAAATTATCCCATAACCACGTTAATTCTAGGGTATACAGCCCTAGTTTGTGGAATCTCTGTATATGTGCTTCGGAAGGGTTAGCACTGAGGAGTATCATAAGGAGAAGCACCTTCAATTATGTTGTGTGGCCTTGTGGGCAGAACAGGATCCTGAAGGAGTGAGACCCTATCACAGAATCCCTACGTTGTGTAAGGAGGCCGTTTGGCCCATTGAGTTCACACTGACCTTCAGAAGAGAAACTCTACTTGGACATCTGGGGGTGGAATCGGACCTGGGTCCCTGGTGCCCTTGTCTTTCTTAACTATGTAACCAGTTATGTTACCAAGTACCAGTTACAGGGTGGCACGGTAGCCCATTGGTGCTGTGAGGCAGCGGTGCTAACCAGGGACCCGGGTTCGATTCCACCCTTGGGTGACCATCTGTGTGGAGTTTGCACATTCTCCCCGTGTCTGCATGTGTTTCCTCCGGGTGCTCCGGTTTCCTCCCACAGTCCAAAGATATGCAGGTTAGGTGGATTGGCCATGAGAAATTGCTTGTAGTGTTCAGGGAGGTGTAGATTAGGTGGGTTATCGGGCTGGGTCTGGGTGGGATGCTCTGAGCAAACATTGTCTCATACCCTGTTTGTGACATTTTAACTGATCTATTGATCCTCAAGCTTTGTTGGATCCACACTGTTTCTAGATTTTCGTCAATTGGAAAATATCCCATTCTATCCCTTTTTTGAGGTTCAGAGTGGATGACTTCACATTTGCCTGCGTCGTAATCTATACTTTTGCCCGTTCACTTAACCACTTATCTCCTTGTAATGTTACACACCCACCTGCACTGTTTACAAAAAATGTTAGCGATCAGAGCGGGTCAGGCAGCGTGCGTGGAGAGAGAGCCAACTAATGTTTTCATTGAATCCCTACAGTGTGGGAACAGTCCCTTCAGCCCAACAAATCTACAACAACCTTCAGAGCATCCCACCCAGACCCATCCCATATAACCCACCCTAATCTACACATCCTTGGGCACTACGGGGCAATTGAGCATGGCCAATTCACCTAACCTGCGCATCTTTGGACTGTGGGAGGAAACCAGAACACCTGGAGCAAACCCATGCAGACACAGGGAGAATGTGCAAACTTCACACAGACAGTCGCCTGAGGGTGGAATCGAACCCGGGTCCCTGGCGCTGTGAGGCAGCAGTGCTAACCACTGAGCCACCGTGCCTCTTGAGAGCTCTAACGATGTTTGTTTTCAGTACAGATTCCAGCAGTAACTTGCTCCTGCACTGTTTACAATATTGCCTATCTTTTGTGTGGTCAACCAGTTAGGATATGTGACTTTCTATCCCATTATCTAAGCTGTTAATAGATGTGGTGAGTTGTTGACGTTCCAGAACACAGTCTTGTAGAACATCCCTGGTTAACATGCTGCTGATCGAAGTGCCCATCCATTATCCTCACTCTGTCCTGCTGCTGTCTTCAATTCAATAACCTTCAACTTTAGCTAACAGTCTCGTGCTTAAAAAGAGAGAAAGGTTGCTGGAGTTCTTGTTGCACTGATCAAGACAAATGCAAGAATTCCACGTTTCAATCCATCACTCAGAACAACTTTTCACTGGAGGAGCAAAGCGGTGTTGATTGGTCAATCAAGCTGAATGGTAATGTCTCAGCCAGAGTCAACTCGATGACCAAGTGACACCCCTTTGCTCCTCCGGTATATTTGTTGTTGTTGTGAATGATTAACATTTGGAATTCGTGCATTTGTCCTGATCAGCGCAAATCAAAAAGCTTCATCATTATGTCTCTCTCTTGAGCAATACAAGCAGGACTCTGTGTGGAATTTCCAGGGGGTAATTGAGAAATAATATCCAGGGGTATTTCTCTGTCGACTACGTTTTGAGGAAGTGAAAGTTGGAAAGACAAATGTCACAGCCACTGAGCAGCTCAATTGATAACGTGGACGCAACCTTTAAAACTATCTTTGGACCGACATTGACGACAAATTCATTGTAAATTTCTGAATGGCTGCCTAAATGAGACAGAGGCTCCCTCTTTTAGGAAGTCTTGTCACTCATGGCCCTAGAGTTCCGAGTTGAAATATAGCTGTTTGTTCACAAACTCAGAAGATCTTTTGCATGTCCAGGTCCCACAATAAGTGACCACTTAATTTATTTTTGGAATGCTGTTTGGTGGATATATCTTGGCCAGGACAATAGGAAAACTTCTTGCCCTTCTTTGAGGGAAGAAAAAGGCCCATGGAGGCCCTCTACATTCACACATTAGGCAGGCAGAGCCTCGGATTAACATGTCCGTCAAAAGGTGGTTGGTGTGACCATGCTGCTCCAGTCTAGGCGGTACAGATTGAACCCACTGCTCCCTGCCTCCTGTAAATAGACATGCTGTAAAATTTGAAAGGGTTCAGAAAAGATTTACAAGAATGTTGCCAGGATTGGAGGTTTTGCACTGTAGGGAGAGGATGGATAGGCTGAGGCTATTTTCCCTGGAGCATTGGAGGCCGAGGGGTGACATTATAGAAGTTTATAAAATCATGAGGAGCATGGATAGAGTAAATAGCCAAGATCTTTTCCCCAGGGTGGGTGAGTCCAAAACTAGAGGGGCATAGGTTTAAGGTGAGAGCGGAAAGATTTAAAAGGGACCTGAGGGGCAACATTTTCACACAGAGGGTGGTGCATGTATGGAATGAGCTGCCAGAGGAAGTGGTGGAGGCTGGTACAATTACAACATTTAAAAGGCATCTGGATGGGTACGTGGATAGGAAGGGTTTAGAGGGATACGGGCCAAATGCTGGCAAATGACACTGGATTAATTTAGGATATCTGGTCAGCATGATGGAGTCGGAATTGAAGAGTCAGCTTCTGTGCTGTACAGCTCTATAGTTCTATGAGCAGTTTAGACTGAGCTTGCTCTAACAATAGGGTAGGGTGATGCTTCCTTAAGGAAGGAGTCTCTGTCCATGCCAAAGGACCAGAGGTCAAATCTCACTCCAGAGCCTTGGGCATTTTCTTTTTTTAAGGAAGAGATATATTATTTTGAGATGTTGGCATCACTGACAAAGCCAGCATTTGCTGCCCATTCCCCAAAGGTCCTCAAACCAAGTGCTTGCTCGGCCACTTCAGAGGGCAGCTGAGTCATTGGATTACTGTGGGTCTGGAGTCACGTGTAGGCCAGATTGGGTAAGGATGGCAGACTTCCTTCCCTAAAGGGCATTAGTGAGCCAGATGGGTTTGCACGTCGATCGACAATGGGTTTCATTGCGGATATGTAGGTTGGCATTCTAGGCTGACCCACTCCCAAGTGCAGAACTGAGGGAGTGCTGTGCTGTGAAAGGTGCCACCTCTCGTTCATCTACTCTCTCGGGTGATCTCATAACATCCCACACCGCCATTTGGAAGAGAACGAGAGTTAGCTCGGGTGCCGGCGTTCCTGATCAAGTCATTGCTGTCCAAGGGAGTCTGTTGTGTATGAGTTGGCCGCCATGTTTCCCGTGTTATAATAGTGAACACACTTGGTGAAATTGTGACACCGTGCCAGGTGCTATATAAATGCTTGCTGTTTGTTTTCACTCAATATCAGTTTGGAGTCGGGCAGGACTTCAGTCTGTTCACGCAGCTCTTGTAGCATAATGACATCATTTGCCTTGCTTCCATTTTGAAATCTTTGTTGATTTGGGAACTGCTTACCAATAAGGTTTCTAGGGCTCCTTCAAATTGTTTAATCGGTGTGGGGGGTGTGGGGGGGGGGGGGGGGGGAAGGGCCGCCTTGTGCTTTTCTGAGAGTCAATGCGAGTCTGAAGTCACTGTGGCGTTTCTATGCAACAGCATCTCCATAGCAACATAGTCGCCTATAAATGCTATTTATTTTCTCTTCATTTTGCTTGTCAGGGAATGTTTCAGTCAAACACTTTTTCTCAATCGATTTATAACAAAGTTCTGCTGCTCATGTCGCCAATGTATACACTTTGCACTCATGCTCTGAGTAGTTCAGAATGGAAAATCTCACCTCTGGTTTTTAATGGATTCTACAACGTTCCAACGTGTTAAAATTCTCTGTGCGTGCAGGAGGTTTGAGAAATTGTTTCTCAGAAAGCGAGTGATATAAATACCTCCATTATCTCCATGTCTGTGTGTGTTCCCGAATAATTGGGTGAGGTGTGGCCTAATCAAGACCTTTTAAGTCAGTGAAAGGTTTTGATAGCGGGGTCCTGAGAATGTTTCCTCTCAAAGGGAAGACCATCAAAATTAAGAAACGCCAAGAAATCCAACAAGGGATCAAAGGAAAGTGTTTATCCTGGGAGAGGATTAAATGTGAGGGACTCGCCTTTGTCGGGCATGGTTGAAGTGAAAAATTTGGATCCATTTTAAGGGGAAGCTCGATGAACATTTGAGGGAGTAGGGAATAGAAAGTTCTGGGGCTCTTGTTAAGGTCAGACCTAATCATTTGTGCTTCGTTCATTCATTGGATGTGTGGGCGTCACTGTCTAGGCCAGCATTTATTGCCCATCCCTAGTTGCCCAGAGGGCAATTAAGAGTCAACCACATTGCTTTGGGTCTGGAGTCATGCGTAGGCCAGACCAGGTAAGGATGGCAGTTTCCTTCCCTAAAGGGCATTAGTGAACCAGATGGATCTTCCCTGGCCATTGAGAGTGGATCCATTGTTGTTGTTAGACTTTGCTTGCCATCATTGGTCAGTCCATTGAGTACTGGAGTTGGAATGTCATGTTGGAGCAGTACAAGACATTGGTGAGGCCACTTTATGGAGGACTGCGTACAATTCTGGTTGCCATGCTACAGGAAGGATGTTGTTTAAACTAGAAAAATATAGAAAAAAAATGAATAAGGATGTTTCCATGACTGAAGGGTTTCAGCTAAAGGGAGAGGCTAGATAGGCCGGGACTTTTTTTCACTGGAGCGTTGGATGCTGAGGGGTGACCTTTATAGAGGTTTCTAAAATCCTCTGAATAGGATGAATAGTCAAGGTCTTTTTCGCAGGGTAGGGGAGTCTAAAACTAGAGGGCCTAGGTTTAAGGTGAGAGGAGAAAGATTTTAAAAATGACCCAAGGGGCAACTTTTTCACGCAGAGGGTGGTGCGTGTATGGAATGAGCTGCCAGAGGAAGTGGTAGAAGTGGGTACAATTACAACATTTAAAAGACATTTGGACAGGTACATGGATAGGAAGGGTTTAGGAGGATATGAGCCGAATGCTGGCAAATAGTATTAGTTCAGTTTAGGAAACCTGGTCAGCATGAACACGTTGGACCGAAGGGTCCGTTTCTGTGCTGTATGACCCTATATTTATTGAATTCAAATTCCACCATCTACCATGGCAGGATTTGAACCCAGGTCACCAGAACATTGCCTGGCTCGCTGGATTAAAAGTCACTAGGCCATCCCCTCCCCTAAACAAGAACATCAATCCTGATATTGTAATATGGTGGCAGAGGTGTGAAAACCATTTTGCAAGGCTCCCGGTTAATGTCTTGGAACCAGAATAGCAATCATCCCGGATAGAGTACGCTCTGGGGACCGCCCATGACAATAAGCCAATCAATAAATAGCTAAAGTCTTCTGACTGCCGATTTTATACATGCGCTGAGGGACTGAGAAAGGTAGGGCTAAGCTTATCCTGAAGCCCTAGACCAAGAGCAAAGCCTCCAACCAATGCTTGCGCTGGATTGACCAGCACTTCCACTTCAACCGCTAAACCCACCCCCCTCCCCCAGCCACCACCTCCAGACTCAGTCAGAAATCAGACAAGGTTTAGGTCAGTCTGTACGCGCACAGCAGCAGAGCAGATGACATTTTGTCACACTGGTGATCAAAGCTAGCTGTAGAGAATTAATTGAGCCTTCCAACTCCTACTTTAATTTACTTTGGGGTTAGGTCACAGATCAGACACTATCTCGTTGAATCACGGAAAAGGCTCGAGGGGCTGAATGGCCTATTCCAGTCCTTTCGAGAAGCCGTTTTACAACAGTATGTCACAATGGCAGGAGACTTCCAGTCGTGGGATTAAAAGTCAAGGACACGACACATCAGTGTCTAAGAGATGGATGATTATAGATGTGTATTTCTTTGGAGAAGTATCAGAACAACAAGAGTTACTGGTGGAAAGCTCTCACGGTTATGACTGAGAAAGCAAAGTACAGGAGGCACATCTGGTCTTTCAGTCACCAGGCCCCAGATGAAGCCTAAGCTTCTCTATCTATCCACCGTTCAGCTTCATGTGCAGGGGGTAGTCCAAATATAATGTCAGGGAGGTGACTCCTGCCCTGAATCATCTTTTTTGAAGATTCTTGAAGAAGGGATCGAAGTTGATTCATTACGCTGTGACTCCATCTTCATTGACGAAGCTCTCGACCATAGAAAAATATCATGGACCTTTCTCTTCTCTCCATGTAGCTTCATGTAGTGGAAGAAAGCAGCGCCAAGCATATAGGTAGCCAGCCTCAAGACAACCTTAATTGACTCTTTCAGGAAAGGGTGTAAGAGAATGAAGATGCCACTGATGTTGACTTAGTGAAGGAGGTGAGCCTGAATCTTGTTTTACTCTTTGAAGACCATGTAAGTCATGCGTTGCTCATAGCCTCTTTGAGGAGAATTGGAGTTTTGTCAGTGGAGGCAAGTTTATCGGTGAGGACAGTCATGCCTACATCCCTTCCTGAATTCAGATTTTTACCTTATCCCTGTTTGGACCATTGCAAAGGTCAAGATTGGGATTTGAAACAGAGTAATCTTGGCAGATAAGCATCAAGAGAGCAGACTATCATAAGAAATGCTGCTGGAGAGGACTAGCAATGACCCTTCTGTCACTCTGATGGCTTGACGGAGCGACAATTTGCTGGATTAAATTTGTGTAGACAGGATATACCTGGGCATTTTTTCCTACAGTGTGCAGTAGATTTTATCTAGTTGCCATCTCTTGGGCTTCCTTTTCTAACTTGTATAAATACGTTCCTTTACTGTCACTGGGTGGAATTTCCTCCCTAAGGGCATTGTGGGTCAACCCACAGCAGGTTGGACTGCAACAGTTCAAGAAGGCAGCTCACCACTACCTTCTCAAGGGGCAACTAGGGATGGGCAAAAAAGTCAGCGACACCCACATCCCACAAATGAGTAAATAAAATGCCGTGCTATGCATATTTTCCATCATACAAACACAGTTTTGTGACTTGACTCCATCTTTTTTTGCCTAATACCCATTCCCATTCAAAGACATGATGTGGAGGTGCTGGTGTTGGACTGGGGTGGACAAGGTCAGAAGTCACACGACACCAGGTCATAACCCTAGGGCGGCACGGTGGCTCAGTGGTTAGCACTGCTGCCTCACAGCGCCAGGGACCCAGTTTCGATTCCAGCCTTGGGTGACTGTGTGGGGTTTGCACATTCTCCCTGTGTCTGCGTGGGTTTCCTCCGGGTGCTCCGGTTTCCTTCCATCAATCCAAAGATGTGCAGGTTAGGTGGATTGGCCATGCTAAATTGCCCGTAGTGTTCAGGGATGTGTAGACTAGGTGGATTACAAGGGGACAGGTGTGGTTGGGATATTCCGAGTTTCGGTGTGGACTTGTTGGGCCGGAGGGCCTGTTTCCACACTGTAGGGATTCTAGATTCTAGTTCTCCAACAGGTTTATTTGAAGTCACAAGTTTTCAGTGCGCTGCTCCTTTTGTCAGGTGAACTCAGGGCATTGCTGTTTTCTTTTTGCTTTCCTGCATCCTGGCCATTAAGCAACTTGGGATCGGTTTGGTCTTCTGTGTCAAAAACCTGCTCTGCGTCCTTGCTGTTGAACAGATCCTATTGCAATACAACACCTATGGAGAAACACAGGTCTGACCTGTAATGAGTGACTCATTGAGAATTTACTGAATAAATGACTTGAAAATGTTACTCATCCAAGAGTACCTATTTTTAAAAAAGAAACCCTTCCATCTATGTGTGAACAATAAGGAAGTTAAGACTTCAGTTGGTTCCACCCTTGCCAAATCGGAATGTTGCCCAATATTTCACAGGTAAGATATTGTTCCAATCGACACATGCAAATTCCTGCCAGGGTGGGGGGATATTGGACTTTGTTCCCATCACTGTGATGTTTCAACTTTACGTCCTTGTACAGTTGGGCGGCTTTTATTCCTCCCACCTCCTAAATTGCTTGATTGCCCTTTTCACCTTTATTGAATGCCAGCTGTTTCTTTCATCTCTCTGAATGCGTGGATTTATCTGCACTTGTGGGTGGAGCATTCCCGGGGAGAATGGAACCAGTAGTGCCTGGGTACTCTGTGCTGAACTCTCACGCGGAGACCAGAGGTTCGTGTAAATGGCGAAGGGTCGCAGATCTGAAATCCTGGCTCTGTTTCTCTCTCCGCAAATGCTGCCAGACCTGCTAAGCAGTTCCAGCAGTTCTGTTTCTTCATTCTGGCCTGGGTGATGATGACTTTGGATGCGTCTGGGCTTGATTCTGATGTCCCATGCATTCCCATAGCCTGTCGTCACTGCCTGAGTGCACCTGTGTAACATTCCTGAGGTAGTCAGCACCTGTAAACTGTATGGGGTGGAGAGGAGGTTTTGTAACAAATGAAATGATGCAGCTTTGACATTCTTAATTATAGGTGGCTCTTGGTTTTTTTTTAAGGGGTGGTGAACTTTACAAGTTCGTGACAAATTTAACTGGAGTCACAGGTAGTCAGGGTAATGAAGAAGGCAGTTGGTATGCTTCTCTTGTTGGCCAGTCTATTGCGTATAGGAGTTGGGAGCCCATGTTGTGGCTGTACAGAACATTGGTTAGGCCTCTTTTGGAATACTGTGTTCAGTTCTGGCCTCCCTGCTACAGGAAGGATGTTGTGAAACTGAAAGGGTTCAGAAAGGATCTAGAAGCATGTTGCTAGGGTTGGAGAGTTTGAGCTACGGGAAGAGACTGAATAGGCTGGGGCTATTTTTCCCTGGAGCTTTGAAGGGTGACCTTTTTATAGGTTTATAAATAGTGAGGGGCATGGATTGGGTGAATAATCAAGTTCTTTTCCCCAGGGTGGGGGAGTCCAAGGCATTGGTTTAGGATGAGAGGGGAAAGGCTAAATAGGGACTTAAGGGGCAACTTTTTCACACAGAGGGTGGTACATGTATGGAATGAGCTGCCAGAGGAAGTGGTGGAAGCTGGTACAATTACAACATTTAAAAGGCATCTTGATGGGTACATGAATAGGAAGGGTTTAGAGGGAGATGGACCAAATGCTGGCCAATGGGACTAGTCTAATTTATTTGGTCAGTATGGACAAGTTGGACCGAAGGGTCTGTTTCTGTGCTGTATGACTCTAATTTTAAAGATGAAAAGTTGGCAGCAGCAGGGTAGGCAGCGTCTGGGCTCCTGAACCCAGAGCACCAGCACCATCTGATCCTGAACACCAGGCCAGCCACATTTTTTTTCATCTCTCTTCATCATTTTCATCTGCATTTTTTATTTTTGCCATATTCTTGACATTGGTGGAGGAACGCAGCATCAGTGTCCAAGGCCTTGCCACCACAGCTGCCCCGAGTCCTGCCCTAGGCCCCTGGACGGTGGTGGAGGTTCCAGGCCTTGCGCTGATTGCCTGCATTGGGAGGGAAGAGCCAGGCTGAGTAGGCAAGTGACTGGACAGAACTGGACATTTCTTTTTTACTTTTTGTTTCTTTAAATTTTGCGTTTTATTCAGAATTCTAAGATGGCGCCGGAGAATAGCGACTCTTCACACTTTTCACAGTATTCCTGTACTCGGGTACACATGGCAATAAAATCTAATCTAATATTTTATTAGCTAATCTAATATTTAATATTTTAGTCACTAACAGGCCCCATTAGCAGCTATGCACCCTCCTCGCCAGATCGTTATCAACTCTTTTGTCTATCCAACTGCTCTTCTCTCTCTTTAGACTCTATCCTATCGTTTACTGCCTACCCCTACCCCATCCCCCTCCCTATTTTCTGCATATAAACCAACATTTTCCCAACTACCATCAGTCCTGAGGAAGAGTCACCGGACCCGAAACATTAACTCTGATTCTTTTTTTTCCTTCACAGATGCTGCCAGACCTGCTGAGTTTTTCTAGCAGCATCTGTTTCTGTTCCTGATTTACAGCATCCGCAGTTCTTTCGGTTTTTTTTTCTAATCTAATATTTGATGGGCAGACTGTGTGGCATGGTGATAATGACTGGACTCGTGGTGCAAGTTATTGCCCTGTGGGCACTGGTTCAAATCCCACCACGGTCAGCCGCTGGTGGAATTTAAATTTGGTTAATAAACCTGGAATTTAAAAATGAGTCTAATGGTGACGATGGAACCAAGGCCAATTGTTGTAAAGAGGAGGAAAACAGCAAAGATGGCACAGTGGCAGTGGCACTGTCACTGGTTTAGGGCACCCTCTTGCCTTTTGGATTTCTAGTGGTATTATCACTAGACTTTAATCCAGAGACCCAATCAAGACACCCTGTTTGAATTTTGCCATGGCAGATGGTGGAAATTGAGTCTAATGATGACCATGAAACTGTTGTCAATTGTTGGAAAAATACATCTGCTTCACTTTAGGGATGGTAATCTGCCATCCCTTCCTGGTCTGGCCTATATGTGACTCCAGACCCACTGGGGCAATTAGGGATGGGCAATAAATGCCTGCCTGGCCAGTGACATCCAAAGAAGGAATTTTTTAAAAATTATTAAATTAAAAAAAAAGTCCTGTGCTAAAAGTCCTGGAGATATGGGAATGAATCCCACCATGGCGGATGGTGAAATTTTAATTTTTTTTAAAGTTCCAGGTGTATTAAAATGCTAAACTAATGGAGACCCTGTAAGGCGTATCAACTGTTGGAAACACACCTCTGGCTCACTAATAGAGAAGGAAATTTGCTGTCCTTATCTGGTGTAGTTTATAGATGAGTCCAAGCCCGCAGCAATGTGATTCACTCTTAACTTTTAAATGCCCCTGATATAAGGCTCACAGCAGATTCTGAGGGCAGTTAGGGATGGGAAACAAATGCTGGCCTTGCCTAAATCCCACAAAAGAAAGAGGAAGAGTAAAAGCACAGTTAGCAATCACTACCCGATATGCCTATCTCCCAAAGCCCTCATTCTGAGGGTGAGATGCACGAAAGTCTGTGTGTGGTTCTAATCCAGCAACATTCACTTGAACTTCTGCCTTCTATTTGATGACCTCTTCTGAGCGCTACTAGGTTTCGGCTGCATAGCTTCCCCTCTTTAGTCTGGGTAAAAGGAGATCTCACATTTATATGGCATGTCGTTCTGTCTGCCTTCGAAGTAGACGACACAATTTGTTTATATACCACAGCAGAGGTTAAACTGAAGGGCTCATAAGAGTGAAGAAATTAAGGTATTTAAGGACATTATGTTGGGGTTGTACAGGGTGTTGTTGAGGCCTCTGCTGGAGGACTGTGTTCAGTTCTAGACACCCTGTTGTAGGAAGGATATTATTAAGCAGAAGAGATTTACCAGGATGTTACCAAAACAAAAATTGCTGGGAAGAGTTCTGGGGAAGGGTCACTTGACCCAAAACATTAACTCTGACTTCTCTCTATAGATGCTGCCAGACCTGCTGAGCTTTTCCAGCAAATTTTGTTTTAGTTTCTGATTTCCATCATCCGCAGTTCTTTCAGTTTTTACAGGGATGTTGTCAGTAATGGAGGGTTTGAGTTATAAGGAGGGGCTGGGACACTGTTTCCCTGGAGTGTGGGAGGTTGAGAGGTGACCTTATAGACATTTATAAAATAATGAAGGGTATAGATAAGGTGAATGGCAGGTGTATTTTCTTTAGGGTGGGGGATTTCAAGAGCAGGGGGCATATTTTTAAGGTGAGAGGAGAAAGATATTTTTAAAATAAATGCATGGGGGAGTTTTATTTTTACACAGTAGTTCATGTGTGGAATGAACTTCCAGAGGAAGTGGTGGGTGTGGGTACAGTTACAGTGTTTAAAATAAATTTAGATAAGTACATGAATAACAAATGTTTGGAGGGCTACGGACCCCGCACAGGCAGGAGGGGCTAGTTAAGTTTGGAAATATGGTTGACATGGACTGGTTGGACCAAAGGGTCTGTTTCTGTGCTGTATGAATCAGACAGTCAGATGAGAGTTAGAGGGATTTAAACTCAATTAAATTCCCAGGGACTGATGGCCTCCATGCTGGGGCTCTGAAAAAGAGAGCTATGGAGATGCAAGTTATGATTTTCAGACATTGCTACATTGTGCAATGGTCCCAGAAGATTGGAAATTAGAAAATAAGACATGGCTATTCAAGAAAGAAGGGAGAGAGGAAACAGGAAACTACAGGCTAGTTAGCCTGACACTAATCATCAGGAAAGTGCTGGCATTTTTAAGGAAGTCTTGACAATGCACTGAAAGTAAAGCATGATTAAAGCAAGCCAAAATGATTTTATGAAAAGGAAATCCTGTTTGACAAATTGGTTAGAGTTTTTTTTTTGAGGATTTAACTAGTAGATAAAGGGGAACCAGTCCATGTAGTGTAACTGAATTTCCGAAAGGCGTTTGCTAAAATGATACACAAGAAGTTAGTACACATGATAGGATATCGCGGTGCTGATATTGAAATATTGGCAAGGTTCAGGGATTAGTTAATGGGCAGGAAGCAGAGATGGGGCATTTTCAAGTCGGCAGGCTGTGCCTAGTGGAGTATTCCATAGGATTGTTGCTAGGGGTTTGTTATTTAGATGCTATCTTAAAGACTTGGATGAGGATGTGTTTAAGTTTGCAGACAATACAAGTTGGGTAAGAATTCAAACTGAAGACAACAGAGGGTGCAAAGACTGATGGTGAACGGGGATCAAGATGGTAGAGGGAATATAATGTGAGAAAGTGAGATTATTCACTTTGGTCCTAAGAATAGAAAGTTGGGATTTTTGTTTTTAAATGTTGACGTTCAGAGAGTCTTGAGTTCCTTGAACAATGACATCCGGTACAAAGTTAACGTGTATGTACAAGAAGCAATGAGAAAAGTGAATGGCCTTTGGATTGGGGTACAAGAATAAGGAAGCCTTGCTACAGGGTTTTGGTCAAACCACAGCTTGAATACTGTGTGCAGCTTTGTCTCTATATTCAAGGAAGGATATAATTGCCTTAGAGTGAGTCAGCGAAGATTTGCAAGGTTGGTCTCTGGAATGAAATACTATCCAATGTGATGAAAGGTGTATTGTAATATTGTCTTTTGAGTGTGGATTTCAAAACAGAGACAAATGAATATGGGTTAATTCTATGAAGGTTTCTTTCTTAAATAGAAAGGTCAGCAAGTCATTCTGGAACAATAACCAAAATCCAATCAGAGATAATAGGAACTGCAGATGCTGGAGAATCCGAGATAACAAGCATGGGGCTGGATGAACACAGCAGGCCAAGCAGCATCAGAGGAGCAGGGAAGCTTGACGTTTCGGGCCTAGACCCTTCAGAAATGGGGGAGGGGAAGAGGGTTCTGAAATAAATAGGGAGAGAGGGGGAGGCGGATAGAGGAGAGGATAGGTGGAGAGGAGGCAGACAAGTCTACGAGACGGGGATGGAGCCAGTGAAGGTGAGTGTAGGTGGGGGGTAGGGAGGAGATAGGTCAGTCCAGGGAGGATGGACAGGTCAAGGTGGCGGGATGAGGTTAGTAGATAGGAGATGGGGGTGGGGCTTGAGGTGGGAGGAGGGGATAGGTGAGAGGAAGAACAGGTTAGGGAGGCGGGGATGAGCTGGGCTGCTTTCCTGCTCCTATGATGCTGCTTGGCCTGCTGTGTTCATCCAGCTCCACACCTTGTTAACCTAAATCCAATGTTGCCCACAGCATGTGACTGCAGATCCCGGTGGTGTTAACAGAAAGATGTTTCTATTTTGGAGTTTATGACTGTTGGAGTAAACAAAGCAAAGACTTTCCCTTTTGTTTCCCATTCAGAAGTATCAGGGATTGGTCTTTGAACTCCATTTTAGCTTCTGTCTCTGAGCAGGAGACCAGCAAAGCCAGTCACCCCCGGTAGAAGTGCCTAGTTTGTCAAGCTTACAGGCTAGGAGAGTTTGGATATAAATCGAAGTGTTGTTGGAATTGAGAATGTTTAGGCCCTCTGGTTTGTGAAAAGTTCACAACAGTGGACTCAGAAAGGAATTCTCAAACTGTTTCTGTGGGAAAAGAAATGGGAATAACTCAGTTCATTTTCAACCAAATGAAACGTCAATGAAAAGCCAGACATGATCTACCAGGCCAGGTTTCCTGCTGGGACTCACTTGTCCAGTAATACCGTCAGCTGGGATGAGAGGCGAACTAAGTTCTGTCTATGTTCTCTAGAGTTTAGAGGAATGAGAGGAGTTTTCATTAAACGATTCAAGGTTCTGAAGGGGTTTGACAGGGTGGGCACTGAGACCTTGGGGGTGGGCAGGATTACATTGAGGGATTGTAAAATAAACTAGGTCATCTGACTGGTGCCTTTCCACCCACCTCCAACCTGTCCCTTATTTACGGTAGGTGGGTAAGGTATCAGCTAGCCAGCCTGTTGTTGGGCACGCTGCATTTAGAATTCCAATCAAGCAGAAGACGCAGAAGCTTGAACACATGCACCAACAGGTTTAAGAGCAGCTTTTTCCTTGCTGTTATTAGAGAGCTGAACGGAATCTCTAACTTCAAATAATGTTGAACTTGCTAATGTCGATCTTGCTTTGTGCAGCTGTAACCTGTATGCCTCAGTTTAAGAACGCTATGATCTGTATGTCCTCATCTGTTATAATCTGCCTGTACTGTTCACAAAAGGAAGCTTTTCACTGTACTTAGGTACGTGTGACTACAATAAATCAAATCGATTGCCATTTAGAGACTATTTCTGCCTCCACTGTCATTATAAATTAAGTGGGAAGAAAGGACGGATCCCTGTTCCCATCCTTACCCATTCACCTCTTATGGATCCGCCCTCCACGTGGATCCCTGAACCCGCTCTGCCCTAAAGCTATGGACTTCATTCCATGCAGTATCCATTTGCCCTTTTATTGGGTCTCGGTTGTAGTTCCTTTGAGCTGGAAGTCCCAATTCCTACGTCATTGAAACAGCACTCACTGTATTACCACTGCCAGCCAACCCTTTAAAAGTAGCTGTTGCTTAGCCCTTTCCATCAAGGGGTCAGAGGTGAACACCTTGTTATTTCATCTAGTTGTGGAATCTAAACCAGTGGGCTTTGCGAAGGTCAGGGGAGGGGCGTGCTATTATTTCTGACATTAGTGAGGAGAAGGCTCTTGCCTTAGGGTTGTCAATCTTGGAGAATTTTCTTCACTCGGAGAGCTCTAGACATTTTTGTAATTGAGTATATTCAAGGATGAAATGGACAGACTTCCTGTGTCCCAAGAAATTGAAAGAAAGGATAGGAAAGTAGAGTTGACATCCAAGATAGGCTGTGGTTATATTGAATGGCGGACCAGACTCGATGGGCTGAATAGCCCATTCCCACCCCTCATGTTCTTATGACCTCCAGACATTCCAAAATGTAATAGCCAATGAAAATACTGCCAGCGCTGCTAAGTGGAAACATGGCAACCAATTTGTGCGTAGGAAGCAACAATAGGATTATGACCAGATTTTTGATTTGAGATGTTGGCTTGGGATAACCTCTCTGCCCTTCTTTTGAATAAAGGAGTCTTTAACGTTCACTGGGGAGGGCAACATCTCGAATGACCCCTTTGGCAGTGCAGGATTCCCTCTGCTCTGCAGTGGAGTGTCAGACTCACTTTTGGTTTTTTTGCTCAGATCTCTGGAGGGGCAGAGTCATGAACCTGGAATCTCCCCTGCTCCCAACAGATCCTGAACGGTCAGAGGAATGGTTGGGTATTGAATTGAAAAAGAACCAACTTTCCTATTTCCAATAGGAGACGAGATCAGGGTGGGCGGATGTGAAGGCGAATCTGTTTCTAGCCTTCCTCAGATAACTGTCTTCCATCTCTCTTTTTGTGTCTGTCACCTTCTATTCTTCAACTGCAAGTCTATGGCGAAGTGATCGCCTTGCGACACTATCGCTCGATTATTAATCCAGAAATTCAACTAAGTTTCTGGGGGCTTAGATTCAGAGCGCACCATGGCAGATGGTGGAATTTGTGTTCAATAATAATCTGGAATTGCAAATCTACTGATGACCATGAAACCATTGTTGATTGTTGGAAAAAACCCATCTGGTTCACTAATTTCCTTTCAAGGAAAGAAATCTGCCATCCTTACCTGGTCTGGCTTACACGTGACTCCAGACCCCAGCAATGTGGTTGACTCTTAAATGCCCTTGGAAATGGCTGAGCAAGCCACTATGTTCAAAGGCAATAGAGATGGGCATTAAATACTGGCCAGCCAGTGCTGGCCATGTCCTATGAGTGAAGTAAAAAAAAATTTCCCTCTCCCTACCTCTATTCTCTCTACACGACCTCTTCTATATTTTTTTAATCTCAGTATCGTTTCTATCAGCTGTGGACTGAGGATTTCTGAGAATTTAGTCGTGTGACTGGGTCCCCAGAGGATGTTTACAGGTTGCTGATTGGAAGGTGGTCTGATCCTGTCAAGTGTCTAAAAGTGGTAATGCTCACTGTCTGCTTAATCTGTACACCCGATATCATACAAGGGGTCCCCGACTTACCCAACGGTCGTGCCTATGACTGAGATGTGAATATTTGCTCATACTTTATGATAATTATATATTTTTATACTGGACATGTGTATTGTCTTCTAACTTGAGTACAATTCGACTTAAAATCAGAATCCATTCATGACCCAGAGATCTCCTGTAATGAGAATGCATGTGGTCAGAAATCACACCACACCAGGTTACAGTCCAACAGGGTCATTTGAAAACACAACCTTTCGGAGCCTTGCTCCTTCTTCAGGTGTTAGTGACTGAGCGAGGTGGTATAAGATGCAGAATTTATAAGTAAAAGATCAACTGATTAAAGATTTAACAGCATCTTAGGTTTGTTTAATACATTCTCATTTGTGTTGTGACCCTTTGAAATTTACTTATAAATTCAGCATCTGATACGACCTTTCTCACTAACACCTGAAGCAGGAGTGAGACTCTGATTAGCTTGTGATTTCAGATAAACCTGTTGGACTATAACCTGGTGCTGTGTGATTTCTGACCTTGTCCCCCCCAGCCCCACACTGGCACCTCCACATGGAGAATGCATGTGTTAGTGATATGATATAACGTTGACATTAGAAATCACATTGCTATTGAGACTTTGAGAAGCGAGAGTGGAGTAAATTGAACCACAGAGTGGAGTCATATACAGTTCGGTATTCTGTATAACCTGGACCAGAGAGGGAGGTGTCATACACAGCTCAGTATTCCGTGTAAGTGTGTAAATTGACGTTGCCAAACTTTTTCCCCACTGTGACCTTGTCTGGAGTTGAAAATTGTTGCATTCCGTCTGTGAGAAATGAGAGCATGGGATGGGAGTAGGAAAACCTTTGGGAGCAGGGGGGACAAAAGACCTGAGAGGAAGGGTGGGTGTGAGAAAACAGACAGACACATACCCCCACACACCTGCGTCTACCACCACACCCACATTGTTGGCTGGGCCAGCATTTATCGCTTTTGGGAAGCCAGTAGTGAGCTGCCTTCCTGAACCACTGCAGTCTGTTTGGTATAGGGGTTCCTGAAAAGCTGTTTGTGAGGGAATTTCTGGAATTTAGCAATGCTAAAGGAACTGAAAGTGTGGTTTGGAACTTAAGAATCAGACAGGAGTTAACTGTGGGGAAGGCAGTCACAGGGATGGAGAGGACTCTGACCAGAGAATGTATAGTCTGAGAGCAGCCTTTGTGGTAGTGTGGGACTGAACCCCATGGTGTCAATTAGCTATGAATCTCATACAAAGTACTGGAAGCCTGAAATAAAACAGCAAGCTCTGGAGAAATTCAGCGAGTCTGGCAGCATCTATGAAGAGGGAGAAACATAGTGAACAGTTTGGACACCGTTTAATTCTGTTTTTGTCTCTGCCTATGCTGAGGTCCTCCAGCAATCTCTCTTTTGAACTACTAGTCTGTGTGTGTGTGTGTGTGTGTGTGTGTCTGTGTCTTGCAAAAAATATGATCTTTACTTGGTGTCAACTTCAAACTACCTGCTTCCATCTCCATGTCTTTGTACATCTCTGCTTCTATCTCAGCTTATCAACCACTGGAGTCCTGACTCACGGCTCTGCAACCTCTAGATTTGAGGGGTCCAATGCTGCCCCTTTCTGGCTTCCGATTTCTGCCTTCTCTTAATGTGGATGTATCGAAAAGTTGGATCCGAAATCAGACACAGTCCCGTTCACTGCCACCAATAAACCATCCCCAACGCCACCACTTATTCTTGGCTCTTGGCAGCGGCTGGATTAGAAAATTCCCCGCCTTGTCTACATAGTGTGTGCTACAGAACAGAGTTAATGGTCCAATCCCCATAGCGGCCGTGCTGGTTCATAGAGACCCTACCTCCTCACTTCACCCCAATCTTCTACAGTGATTGCTCTCAAGCTATCCATAATCAATGAAAGGTTTGATAGATTAGGCCTGTATGTACACATTGAAGTTTAGAAGAATGAGAGATGAAACACGAGGTTTTTAAGGGGATTGACAAGGGAGATATGGAGAGGTTGTTTCCCCTTGTGGAAGAGTCTAGAACCAGAGGGTATCATCTCAGAATGAGGGGGTAGCATATTTAAGACAGATGAGGATGAATTTCTTGTCTGAGAGTAGTGAATCTGTGGGAATTCTTTATCACAGAGGGCTGGCTAATTAAGTATATTCAAGGCTGAGATAGACAGACCTTTAATCAGTAAGGGAATCAAGGTCTCTAGGGAAAAGGCAGGATAATGGAGTTGGGAATGATCAGATCAGACATGATCTCATTGAATGGCAGAGCAGGCTTGATGGGCTGAATGGCCTACTTCTGCTCCCGTGTCTTATCGTAGAATCCCTGCAATGTGGAAGCAGGCCATTCAGCCCATCAAGTCAACACCGATCCTCAGAAGAACATCCCACTCAAATCCACCCCGGCCCCCCCCCCCCCCCAAATCCCTGTAACCTCTCCATTTTCCCTTAGCCACCTAGTCTGCACGTCCCTGGACACTATGGGCAATTTAGCACGGCCAATCCACCCTAACCTACACATCTTTGGACTGTGGGAGGAAACCGGAGCACCTGGAGGAAACCCACACAGACACGGGGAAAATATGCAAAGTCCACACAGACAGTTGCTGACTGTGGGTGGAATCGAACACCAGTTACTGGCACTGTGAGGCAGCAGTGCCAACCACTGAACTACCATGCCACCCCTTCTGGTCCTTTGTGGACTGTGACTCCTTACACCATTTACAAAAGGGGAGGCGATGGCCTAGTGGAATTATCACTGGGCTGTTAATCCAGAGACCCAGACAAGTTCTGGGGACCTGGGTTCGAATCCTGCCTTGGCAGATGGTGGATTTGAATTCAATAAAATATCTGGAATTAAGAGTCTAATGATGACCGTGAATCCATTGTCAATTGTTGGAAAAACCCACCTGGTTCACTAATGTCCTTTAGGGAAGGAAACTGCCTTCCTTACCTGGTCTGGCCTACATGTGACTCCAGACCCACAGCAATGTGGTCGACTCTTAACTGCCCTCTGGGCACTTAGGGATGGGCTATCAATGCAACTTAGCTAGCGACGCCCTCATCCCGTGAATGAATAAAAATAAAGAAAAAAAAGATCACCTCCATGGTGTTGCCCAGGTGAGAAGATCAATCTCCTAGAAACTGCTGAGAGCAAAACTCCAGAGACAAATCAGAGACACTAACAAATGGGGAGAGTTTTCCTCTTCTTTTAAATAGTACATCCATATTTATTGATCAGAATATTGAAATGGTTTATACTGTGTGGAACAGTTGTCGGAAACCTCCCAGGCACATGGCTGATCAACATGGGTGACTCTAATCTCTCTGTCGTCTCATCCACTCTCGCGTTACCCTTCCATTCTGACCTCTCGTGCATTGAAGATCTTCACCAGCTGTGACATCACTGTTTAACCACTTGGCATTGACATTCCTGCTGTAACCTGATTCCCCCCTCCTCCCTTTTGAAGTCAACTTAAAACCCACCTTCCCCAAATATCCCTCAGCAACTCAGTATTGAATTGACTTTACTCTTCACTCCTGTAGAGAGCCTGGAGAGTGTCTTACCACAATAAGGATGCCTTGGAAATGCCCATTTGTTGTTGATGGCCTGGCCTGGCCTGGGAAAACTTCTCGGTTGGAGAAATGGTGAAATCTCTCCTGTCCCTCCCCAGTGTGTGCAGTCACCAACACTCTAGCTGCCCCGGCTAATGAGCCACTTCCATTCTTAGTGAGGTAGAGGGTCCCCACTAACTTGGCACACTCCCCGCCCGCCCCCCCCCCCCCAACCCCCTGCAATATTTTACCCACAATTCTACACAGACATACTCTGAGACACCAGAGCCAGAACTGAATGAACCGTTTTGAGGAAGGCAAAATGATCAAAGACATTGGTTTAAATTGTTCCCACATCAGTTGGTGCATTTATGCACAGATCTCCTCCCTAGACACCCTACCCCACCCCAGACTGTGCTAAGTAAGCTGACCCCAGTAGGAGAAGCTGTTCTTTTCCCCTCTGCTCAATTATCATTAAGTCAGTGAAAAAAGAAACTCAAAATTGGATGTTTCGGGCCTAAACCCTTCAGGGTCTAGGCCCGAAACGTCAAGTTTTCCTGCTCCTATGATGCTGCTTGACCTGCTGTGTTCATCCAGCCCCATGCTTGTTATCTCAGATTCTCCAGCATCTGCAGTACCTTTTATCTCAAAATTGGATGTGATGATAATTACAATGTCAATTTGCTGTGAACCCACTTCTGGAAGGTGATGTTTCCAAATACGACCAACATTTTAAGCACTTAATCAGGTGATTCCTGGCAGAATATCTTTAGTGAATGAATAGCGATTAACATGGAGACATAGGCAGGATATCACATACCTACATGTGGGACACCCTTCTCCACGATGGGCTCTTGGGAGGGAATCTGTAATTGGATCTGACTGCTCTGCATCAACATTGTGAGCGCAGTCTCAATCAACAGGTGGGAATCAGAAAGCTTCCCGATCAGATCCGGAGTCAGGCAGGGCTGCTAACTCCCTCCTGCCTTGTTTGTGTGTTGTACAGAGCCTTTTGCTGAGTCTATCAGGAAGGATGCAAGCCTGAGAGGGGCAACTATTCCAGGCAGCGGAGGCCTGCAGGTCAACGCCTCCCTGTGCATGGATGACGTTGCCATTTTAGGCTCAGATCCACTGTCAGTGCACAGACCCATGAGAATCTGAGACCAGTTCGAGCTGGTCTCGGGAGCCAAGGTAAATGGAGGCAACAGCGAGGCAATTTTTTTTGGGAAATGGGCCGACCGAACCTCTATCCCCTTCACCACCAGGACAGACTACCTGATGTATAGGAAAGATGTTTCAGAGGAACCCAGGTGTGTGCCAAAACTTGAAAGGAACGTATCACCAAGGTGAGGCAGAAACTGACTTTTGGGAAGACTGTTCCCCCTCCATTGTGGGTAAACACTTGGTCATCAGGTGTGAGGCATTCTCTCTCTCTCTCTCTCTCTCTTGTTGTACATGGCGCAGTTTTAGCCCATTCCCAGAAACTGTGCCACTGCAGTCACCTGAGCCATTTTCCACTTCGGCTGGAGGTCCAAGCTGGACTGTGTCTGTAGGGACACCCATGTACAAAGCTCTGGTTAAGGAGGGCGGGGTGCAGAATGTACCCAATGTCACCCTCCCTCTGATGGCCACCTTTGTACACGACCGCATCAACCTGTGCGTAGACCCTCAGTACGTGAACACCAAGTGTCATTCTGTACTGAGGTTCTACCTGTCCCTGGTGTGAAGGAGAAATTTGCGAAGAAAAACACCTTTGACTACAAGTTCATCAGGAAGTGGTCAGCATGTAGCGTCCTCGAGACCCTGCAGGAAAATGAGAGGGTGGATCCTGTTGGGTTGTTCCTGAGCAGACTGTCAAAGTCACTTAAGAGAATGCCTCATCACAAGAACTTACCAACAAGCACCAAGATATCGCTTGGCAGGTGGTGAGAAGGGCACTACCTGTGAGATCCTTCATGTATGCCTGGTCAGCCTGCACCACTGCACACTGCCCTTGAAGTAGCTGCGGTGGTGAAGAGACTATGTGTTTCTCAGCTACGTCTAGAATGTGCCTTTGCAAAGGAAGTCTGGAGAAAGTTGCTCTGGTTTTTTGTCGTCCCGAGCAGCTCTGTGACACAAAACTCTGTGCTCTACGGTCCGTTCCCAGGGACGCAGACTGAGACAAACATTGACCGCACTTGGAGGTCCATCAGTTCAGTGAAAGAAGCTCTTTGGTCCTGCTGGAAACCTTATTGATATAAACAGTTGACCCCCACTGGGTGTTTGCAGACTGGCACATTCCAAGGTCCAGAACTATGTGCTAAGGAATGCACTAAAGTGTGGGGTAGCTTTGTTCAGGATAGTGTGGAAACTTCTTGAGTCTTGTTGGAGCTGTACCCATCCATGCAAGTGGAGAGTACTCCACCACCCTCCTGACTTGTACCTTCTCGATAGAGGACAGGCTTTAAAGAGCCATTTGCTGCAGAATCTCCTGTCTCAAAGCTGTGCTTGTTGTTACAGTACTTCTATACGTGGTTGTTAATTCTTTGTACCTGCTTTGTTCCATTTCCAATTTTCAATCTGTGAATGAGAGCACGACGGAGTTAGTTTAGAGGTTCGTTCATTCCTTCCTCCAAGTAATATTTTTTTCATCTCTTTTAAGCTGGTAATGGCAATGGCCTGCCATCTGGACATTTAGGGACAGAAAATAATTGCTGGCCCAGTCAGCAATGCCCACATCCTTTTTGTTTCGAAAGGCATCTCTGATCCCTGATAGTCTGCCTCAAGATCCGTGGAGGGCTACAAAAAGCAGGCATTGCAAAAGTGGCAAGGGAAGAAATAATGTCAGAAATTGGGAAGGTCTGGGAGCTGCAACGGGAATGAATAACTTTGGCAACGCTGTGTAGAAGATAGAACAACTAACCTTCTCCGTTTTCGTTTATTTTTAGGGATCCTGTTCTGACCAAGTTCCTCGCATGATGAGCAGTAACAGAGCAAGCAAAGCACTGAAGGTAAGAGGCAACTGGCTCTTGGTAGAGAAAGGACCAGCCCGCTCTTCCCAACTTCCCCACTCTTGATTAAGTCTTAACTTGCGTTGTACCAAATGGTTTTTGACAATAAATACTGTCTGGCACATAACACCCAAGAGCACATAAAAGAGATGGGCAGCATTGTTATGTATCATAGGAATTGGGTTGACCCTTTGGGAATTTTGTGTGTGGAAGATGACCAAATATTGATTTGCTTCTATCGGTATATTCTATGATGTGAGGGCAGACAAAGGGGTTGGGTCGATTAGAATTTATTAGCTTGGCTCCTTACAGCAGCAGAGCAATGTTGCCCAGAGGAATGGAATAGAATGGTAATGTATTGTCACTTGTATTCTTTAAAAAAATGCAGTGAAAAGTGTTTAAATCACCATACTCCAGCAGCTACGGGATGGGTGAATGGTCTGTAGCTTTTGCAAGAGAGAGTGGGGAACATGCACCAAGAATTGTGCTCCCTTGGTTAAAAGTGCGAGGTGGAATTTTAGCTGCGATACTCGGGTTGTCAGGTTAAAAGCAAAATGCTTGAAATTCAAAGAAATAGAAAAGGTCAAAAAACCTCAGTCAGTCAGGCAGTACCTGTGAAGCGAGAGAAACAGGGTTGATGTTTCGTGTCAGGTATGACTCCTGTTCAGAAATTGAGGTGGTTGCTTTAAACAGATTGAGCCTTTGCCTAGTGGAGTTTGGAGGAATGGGGGCACGATCTTAGTGAAATATTAGTTACTGAGGCGCCCCGACAGACTAGACATTGAGGTGATGATTCCCCAGTTGGCAGAGCTTGAGGACACAGTTTAAGAACAAACAATCTTGTTTTTAGGACCAAGACGAGGAGAATGTTGTTCTCCTCTTCAGGAGGCTGTTAATCTGTTGCACTCTCTTTCCCAGGAAACAGTGTAGGCCGGGTCATTCAACTAAGGCCGACTTAGAGAGATTTTTGTTCGATGTTTGTATGGGATGGGAGAGGGCGAGGCGGAAAACAGTTGTAGGGGCCACAACCAAATCAGTCATAATCTTATTAAATAGTGGAGTGGCTCAAAGGACCAAGTGGCTGATATTGTACACGTTGACCTCGCAGATTTATCCAGTGCACAAGACCCCTCACCTGTCATTCCTGTGTTGGAGACACCCAAATATTAAACATGCTAGGACAGGGAGCAGGCTGAATGGCCTGCTTCTGTGCTGTTTTTGTCACTGTAAGATACTGCACTCTCTGCTTCTTCCACTATTCCTTTGGGCAGTGCATTCCGGATCGTACGACAAACTGAATTTAAAAACAGATCTCCTTGTCTCTGAATTTCTTCTCCTGCGTTAATTCTCGGGGAGATTTTTCCCTGTGTGACCCTCAGGGTTTTCGTGGGGAGGGTGGGAGGTGAGATGTGCTAAGTGGGCAATGAACACACACCAACAACAGCCCCTCACCAGATCATCCACCAGTCCGTTCGCTGAAAGTTGATTGGTGAGCGAGGGTGAGCATCTCTCCCTATCGTGGGCCTTGACACTGATCACCCAGGTCGCTGGGAGTGCCGACCAATTGGAGTCTCTTTTCTGACGTTTGTCAATCAAGGTGGAGGAGGGGGGGGGGGACACTCAGTTTGTTTTCTTCTTGGTTGAAGGCACGAGCAGGGAGTGGCTTTTAGAGGCCACACCATTTTGCCCACCATCTGTTCCCTTGACTGCCCCCAGATCAGGGCAGTTGGAAATGATCCCGTGACCTGACTGAACCTGCTTCCACCACACTCCCTAGCTGAGGCAAATCAGGTGCATTCACAAGAGAGCTAAATAAAGGACAGAAACAGAAGGAGGTGTTGAGGGAGTTGGATAGGGCAAGGGAAACAAAGTTCCTGTAAGAGCACAGAAACCAGCATGGCACTGCTAGGCTAAATGGCCTATGTAATTATTGTGAGCATTTTGATTGGAGAGCATGTGCTCATAAATGGCAATTTCAGATTCAGTCACGACTAACACAGGGAGGAGCTCTGACCCGGAAATGACTCCGTGATGATGTATTGAGCTGCACATCACTGGGTGTAAATACCATTGGGTGGGTGGAGTTAGATCAGTTAAACCAGAGGAGCACTTTGGAAAGCACTAGGCCAAACTATACCAGAGTAAACTACTCTCTAGGGGAGAGAAATGCAGAACAGAAATTGGATAGATTAGCTGTTACCTACTCTAGCTGTAAGTCAGAGTCTGGTGTACCTATGATTACCATGTTCAGGATGGTATTAATGGCCAATGAACATTGTTAGATTTCCCCTCGTCAATCAGTCTCTAAAGAACCCAAATTCATATATATCATAGAATCCCTACAATGTGGAAGCAGGCCATTCGGCCCATTGAGTTCACACTGACCTTCTGAAGAGCTTCCAACCAGACCCACCCCATACCCTATCCCTGCATTACCCGCCCTAGACACTATAAGAAAATTAGCATTGCCAATCCACCTAAACTACACATCTTTGGACTGTGGGAGGAAACCCGCACAGACACTGGGAGAACGTGCAAACTCCACACAGACAGTCGCCTGAGGCTGGAATTGAACCCGGGTCCCTGGTGCTGTGAGGCAGCAATGCTAACCACTGAGCCACTGTGCCACCCACAAAGTGAGAAGGGTCTCCAAGACAACTTCTCGGGGTCAACATGCAAAAGGTCCTATTATGCGCTTTCCGCCTTAAAATTTTTGGCCCTTTTTGATTTTGGTCTGCAAAGGATTAGGTGGATTGGCCATGCTAAATTACCCCATAGTGTCCAGGGATGTGTGGATTAGCCATGGTTATAAACCCTGTGCATGGTTATGGGGATAGGGGTGAGAGGGGCTGGGTCTAGGTGGGATGGTCATCAGGGGGTCAGTGCAGACTCGATGGGCCAAATAGCCTCTATCTTCACTGTAGGGATTCTATGATTTGAACCTTAGCGCATATTCAGACTGAATGTGCAGGTTTGATGAATTCGCCATAGTTAAATGCCGGGTTACAGGGATGCTCTTTGGAGGGATGGTGCAGACTCGATGGGCCAAATGGTCTCTTTCCGCACTATAGCAATTCTATGGTTTGAACATGTTCAGCACATACTTGGACTGAATGAGTCCTGTGTCCCGGGATGTGCGGGTTAGGTGGATTTGCCGTGGGAAATAGGGGGTTACAAGGATAGGGTGGGATGTTTTTCGGAGGGATGGTGCAGAACCGATGGGCCAAATGGCCTCTTTCCACCTTGTAGGGATTCTATCACTTCATGGTTAGCACGTATCCAAACTGAATGAGTCCAATGTCCCGGGATGTGCAATTAGCCAGGGTAAAAAGCAGGGATGCTCTTTGGAGGGATGGTACAGATTCGATGGGCCAAACGGCCTCTTTTTTTCCGCACTGTAGGGATTATATGATTTTACACTGGCTGTCGTTTCTGCCCACAGATTAAGAGAGAGTCTGGTGAGAACACTCCGGTGCTGATGGACCAGGAGCTGGTGTCGATGTCCGTGCGGGAGCTGAACCACCACCTGCGCGGCCTCTCCAAGGACGAGATCCTGAACCTGAAGCAGAGGCGGCGGACCCTGAAAAACCGCGGCTACGCGGCCAGCTGCCGGGTGAAGCGGGTGACGCAGAAGGAGGAGCTGGAGCGTCAGAAGGCCGAGCTGGAGCAGGAGGTGGAGAAGCTCGCTGCGGAGAACGCCGGCATGAAGACCGAGCTCGACGCCCTGCGCTCCAAATATGAGGCGCTGCAGAGTTTCGCCAGGACGGTGGCCTGTGGGCCCATCACCCCTACCAAGGTCAACACCACCAGTGTCATCACCATCGTGAAATCGTCCAACTTCTCCTCGCGCTAGCATTCGGGCCGGCGCCGCCATCTTCCTTTTTCAGCAGAAGGGCCACTGTCCTTGGGGTGTGGGGGGAGGGGGGAGGAGGGGTGGGGGAAAATTTCCGTGGCTTGCAAGGTTTAAGGGCCTTCTGCTTCCAGAACGAGTCAAGGTTTACGTGGCGCAAAAACGTTTTAGTTTTCTCGTCTTTTCAGTCATTTTTTTTTTGATTCTCCACTCCCTCACCCGCCCACAACCTTTCCAAACAGACCGTCCTGCCATTGCAGAAAGTCAATGGCAGCCATTTTGATCTGAGGTGGAAGAGCTGCTGGGGATAGAGGTTGGTTGGGGGAAAGTGGGAAGGGGGGGACTGGAAGGAGAGGAGAGGAGAGCCCAGCGCTGAATATTAGGAATGTCTTTACTGGAACAGGCTCCCAAGGTTGTCGAATAACTTTCAGCACAGGCTGCAAGCTCGCTAGGCCTCTGCCTACCACCTCGGCCCTGCGCCAAGGCAAAAACAGGAAATACTCGGAAACGAACCTACTGAAGCTCCATTCCTTTTTCTGAGGCGTACAAAACCAGAATGCGTTGTTCACAAGTCAAAACAGCTCCTCAGAGCGGGGGTCGCATGTGACAAAGAACGATGCCAGAATTACACGGCCTTCAGTGAAGAAAATGGGTCCACTCCCTGGATGGCGAACATGGTACAGGCGATTGCCACTCACCCCCTCAATCTGTGCTGCCATTCAGTCTTTGAAAATGCCTTCCTCAAAAGACAATGGCCGAGTGGTATTATCACTGGACTGTTAATCCAGAGACCCAGATAATGTTCTGGGGTCTGGGGGTTCAAATCCCACCGTGGCAGATCCTGGAATTTGAATTCAGTAAAAATCTGGAATTAAGAGTCTAATGATGACCATGAATCCATTGCCAATGGTTTAAAAAAAAACAGCTGGTTCACTGAAGTCCTTTTCGGGAAGGAAACTGCCATCCTTGCCTGGTCTGGCCTACATGTGACTCCAGACCCACAGCAATGTGGTTGACACTGAGCTGCCCTCTCAGCAATTTGGAATGGGCAATCTATACTGGCCTACAGCATTCTGTGAATGAAATAAATTTTACAAAACATCTTAAATATTTTTAAGGCAGAGGTAGATTCTTGATTACTTGGGGGATGGAAGATTATTGGGCGGGGTCTGTATGGATGTAGAATTGAGGTTAAAATCAGATCTTATTGAATGGCGGAGCAGGCTCAAAGGGCCAAATGGCCAACTCTTGACCATAAGTTCACGGTTGAGCTCAATCCACACACAGCAGCCTTTCCAACTTCCCCACTAATGCCTTTAGTTAACAAAACTCTCGAATTTAAAATTGGCAACTGACCTAGTCTCAAAAGAAATGAGGGACCTGTTGATGTGAACCTTGCTGCTTTTTTTAAAAAAAATACATCCTGTTGGTAGCCGATCTCCAGTGTGCGTATTCGGGGATGCCCCTCACCCTCCTTGGTTACAGCCATGACAGCACCTTTCAGAACTAGGCCTCATTTCCATTTCAGTGCATATGGTTTGCAAACCATTAATCCCTGATGGAATGACTCTTTTGAGGGGCAAGCATGCCTAAAATGTAACTCAATGAGCTGAAACCTTACCTGTGCTCATAACTGTGTGCGTATATGTGTGCCCGTGTGTGTTTTATGTCATCTTTTTGAAGTAGCGGGCCCTGTTTTGATTTGATGGACAGGCTGTTGCCATGGAGCTAAATGGATGAGCTGAGGACAGGTAGGCCCCACTGCAGAAGCTGGATATTTGTTGTCTTAATCGTCTCCTCGCGCAAATGCCTCTTCTTTGTCTTAATTAGTGGACTTAATTTATGGCGCTTTACATAAAGCAGAGAGAAAAAAAAAAGATAATTGTGGCTACTTCTGGTAACCAGAAGTGATGTCACCGGTCCTTCAAAAAGCAAGAACAAAGCCCTTCCATTTTGTATCAGAGATAAAAGGTACTGCAGATGCTGGAGAATCCGAGATAACAAGCATGGGGCTGGATGAACACAGGTCAA
>JAHRHZ010000008.1:9128885-9144225 GCA_024137785.1 Ginglymostoma cirratum | reverse complement strand
CCTTCATCAGAAATCTGATGAAGGGTTTAGGCCCGAAACGTCAAGTTTTGCTGCTTGACCTGCTGTGTTCATCCAGCCCCATGCTTGTTATCCCCTTCCTTTTTGTCTTCACTTTGGATTGCTGGTAATAGAACAGAGCAGACAAATTAAATTGACTACATCTCCTCAGCTCGTTTGCAGTTGTTGTGGATGCTGAGAAGCAGTGATTGACAAGGTATCAACGTGCCAAGAAAATCAATACATGGGGAATTTCCTTTTTTTTGGTGTGAGCTACTGTCAAACAATGCCAACCGCTGGCAGGGTAGCGTGAACCCTCGTTCTTCCTGAGGAAAATGCAAACCATCTTGTCAGAAGCAGAAACAAATAGCTAAAAAAACTCAGTTGGTCTGGTAGCATCTGTGGAGCGGAGAAAGCAGAGCTAACGTTTCAGGTCCAGTGATCCTTCTTCAGAACTTCAGTTAGCTCTGATTTCTCTCCACCGATGCTGCCAGACCTGCTGAGTTTCTCCCAGCAATTTCTAGTTTTGTTTCTGATTCCCAGCATCTGCAATCCTTTTGGTTTTAGGAAAGTTCACTTTTTTTTTGTGCCTTGAGGTCTGCTATTTTGGTTGTGTTGGGTACGGGGAGGTGTTGTCAGTAGCTGGAGGTCAAATTTACAATCACAAGACTGTTTCAAAGAGAGAATGCGACGTTTTGTGTCCCGTTGGTGTGAAAAGATAAGTGATTGTGATTACACACATGCAAATTATGCAAAGGAAGGTGGACACTGAAATATGCGCTCTGCAGAGGTTTGGCAAGCAAATAATGCAGGATTAACATTGTTAGCGGTTCGCAGTGATCCAAGACTGTTGTTCCCTCCTGTAGTTATGCTAACTGCATTTTCCCTTCTTTGTACATCCACACAACAGGACGTAAGACTTGCAGGGCGATCAGGTTGTATAAGCTAGATATTCTGGGACAATGTCTAGTTCCTGGCTGAAATTGGACGGATTGGAAGAGTTCAAGCTGTCCAGGTGATGTTTCTTCCTATTGGAAGATGGGAAGGCTGCTACAGCCCGGTGAGTAAGCAGACCACCGGGCCCAACGTTGAACCAGACAGACTGCGGTTTTCAACCAAACTGCTGTGTGCTGTATCCCGGCAAATATCATTGCTGTAGCAGGAGGGGTTCTAGTCCATCATCAACACTGACAGCTGCTTCCTCAATGGCAAAGAATTAACCTCTTAGTTTCCAGCTAGTTAACTGTTACTTCATCGCCCCCCTTAATGAGATACTTGAACATCCATCCTTCCCAAAGACCACCACATCATTGTGCCTCCTTGACCTTGCAGCTTCTCCTGCTGTGGAGAGCGGTTTTTGGCAGTGACTCAGCTTAACCTTCACCCCCCCACTCCACCAACCAACAATGCCCACCCCACCCCCACCTCCAGCCCTGACCTGACCAGCCCCAGGGATTGTCCCCTTGGGCCTGTCGATGTTGGTCAATGCTGTTTGTGCTTTAGCTGCTGCGCGCGCTCTCAGTCAGTGTCACGGCAAGACCTGAAGCCATTAGCCCCCACGATCACAACAAGGTGAAGGCACTGTGTCTGGATGGACCACCGCAGAACTCAAACCAGCTCTCTGCTCGAAAAATATTAAAGCCCTCAGTGTTCAAGGGTGTTTCCTCCACTTGAAGTGAAGGTGAAATCTTTGTGAGGTATGAGTGTGTGTGTTTGTGGAGCAGGGTGGAGGGACAGCTAATCTATTTCCAACAGGAGCAGTAGCAGACCATTCGGCCCATTGAACCTGCTCTGTCGTTCACTGTGATTGTGACAGACGTCTGGCCTCCCCTCCACACTCTCCTGTTCATTCCTCTATATGCCCTGCAAGGTCAAACATCCGTCCACCTTGGCTGTGGCCAAGCTTTTACAAGCCCTTGGGGTAGAGAATTTGAAAGATTCCAAGCTCCTGTGAGTGAAAATAAACACTCTTCTCAGGCACAGTTACAACATTTAAAAGATGTTCGGACAGGTACATGAACAGGAAAGGTTTAGAGGGATATGGGCCAAACGCAGGGACTAGTTTAGTTCAGGAACATGGTCGGCATGGACAAGTTGGACCAAAGGGTCAGCTTCCGTGCTGTACAACTCCATAAGCCTAGTGACATAGCTGCAGTAATATCGAGTGTATTGTACCTGTATGGCTGAGATGTGACTTAAATAACAGAGCAGGCACTTGGATGGACAGACAGGGCACTGTAGAACTTCCAAGACCTGCATGGAGGAAATACCCCTGAAAGGTGCATGTTTATTCTGAGGGGAGGGGGATGTTGCCCTGAAGAAATATTGTAGAAGGAATGTGTAAGTCGTTGTGTGTTATTGTGTAGGTTTAGTTTGGCGATGAGTTTGTTGCTCTTTTGAGAGGTTTGGAGTTGGAGGTTTGCATAAGGGACAGCGAGAGACAGAGACAGAGAGAGAGAGAGATATGGGTGTTCCAGCAGCTGAACAAATGCTGTGAACTAGTGAGGGAGATCTGCACTATTTAGTTCCTGTTGACCAATTAAGGCAGGGGGTGAGGGATCTGAAAAGAAGCTTCGTGTTATTTTTCTCCTGGTCTGTTGACCCACCATTTATCCTGACGTTACCAATATCGAACAAGATTAACAAGCCTTCCAGCTTCCAGATATTTCTGAGACTTGCCTGTGAAAGCGACAAGAGTTCAAGAAATGAGTCATTGGCCAGGAAGCACTGAGGATGTGACAGGCACTCCTAACATTCCAAGTATTTTGTGGTGAAGGCTGGCTCGGTTATTGCTTTTTTTAAAAAGTAGAAAAAGTTTCATTTACATAGCACCTTTCGTAGCTTCTGGACATTTTGCAGCCAGAGAAGGTGGTGCGATCGCTATCGTGATGTGTGGTACAGCAAGCTTGCAGTGGTCAGGTAATCCTATCTTTCTTTTTTCTTGTGTGAGATGTTGGTTGAGGAATAAATGTTGGACTGAGCACCAGGGGAGAATCCTCTTCTGCAGAATGGTGCTGCAGGACTTTATACGGCCACCTGAGGAAGTGGGATGGGGTCTTGCTTCAACATCGCTTTCCAGTGGTGGGGCCTGTGACAGTGCAGCATTCTCTCAGTAGGGCACCAAGGTGATGTTTCACAAGTCCTCGTAAAGCACGAGATCCTTACTAAGGTCGTTCCTAAAAGATGAAAGGGATTTTGTCACGTTTTTGTGTCTCTGGGTGTCGAAGTGACTAAAACAGTGCCATGTTTTTAAAACAAAACACAACAGAGGGCCAAGTCGGATTTGTATTTTGGTTAACGTTTCAGCAGTGCGTTGAGAATAGACATAATGGACCTGAAACAGGACGAACTGGGCAAAATATTGTCTTTGGATCGGGATCTTACGTCTAAGTATTACGCCTGGAAGTTTGTGTATTTAATGGATTGGTATGTTGTGAATGTGGCCAGATGTCCTTGCGTGCTTATCAGAAGTTGCTGCTTAGTGGGAGTGAGAGTTATGGTGGGAGGAGAAATGTCAGTGGCATGGGAAGTTCATACAAAAGGTGCTTATTACACGAGGGTCCGAGTTAAATTAAGAAGTCATGGTCTTGTGGTTCAGGAGACCAAGGTAGTAGTGAGAAAGGTGGGGTTATTCAATGAATCAAGAAGTGATGAGATGTTGGTTGTAAGAGGGACTGGAAGTTCCACATCTCAGAACTCCTGGGAAAAGGGAGGGTAACCCAATAGAATGAATCCTGTTCTTTTTATTTGTACAGGGATGGGTGTAAATGATTGTGTTTATGCAGCACTTCTCCTATATCCATAACGAACTGCAATATTTGACATGTGTGGACGTGTGGTCTGCAGAATCTCAATGAAACCAGATTTTTAAAAATCACCTGGTACATAAATTGTCAACAGAAAACTAGTGCATGTTTACAGCTGCTTTCAAGAGCTGGGAAACCTTCCCATCCTAGAGTCATACAACACGGAGACAGACCCTTCGGTCCAACTCGTCCACACTGACCAGACATCCTGATCTGACCTAATTTCCACACCCCCTACTCCCGTCCTTCCACACAACAAAGAAGAAATGTAATTTCTTCAAGCTGCGAATTGATTATTCTTTGTAATGTCCCAACAGTGGTCCATCAAAGGAAAAAAACTTTTTGCCTTATTGCCTCAGCTCAGGGATAAATGGTTACTGTGAACAAAAAGGGTTAATCTGTGAAATCACTGATTGTGGGAAATGGTAGGGTTATAGGGTACAGAGGTGAGTCTGGGTGGGGTTGCTCTTTTGGAGAGTCGGTATGGACTTGTTGGGCCAAATGGCCTTTTTCTACAGCGTAGGGATTCTATGGAAATAGTCTGCAGTTTTGACCAGCGTGAGAGAACAGCTTCGGATCTCAAAGGAGTGAGGCCTACCATTCGGGTCCTCCGCTGAGTCTCTGTGGCATTGGCTGTCATGTTGTTCTAGTTCGTACATTGTTGCTAGCATGCACTAAAACTACGCCTCGTTCGAGACTAGAGCTGCCGATGATGAGACCAGCAAGTGGTTTCCCAAAGCACCCAGGATCAAACAGGCTCTGGGGATTGCTACCCTAAAAGAGAATAGTGGCCGTAAACCTACCCCACAGGGAGCGATAGTGCAGATGGCCACGAGGTGATCAGTGTAGAAACCCTATGGTGTGGTCATTCAGCCCATCGAGTCTGCACTGACCCTTCAAAGAACATCTAACCGTATCTCATAATGCAGCACTTACCGTGGCTAACCCACCTAGCTCGCATGTCCCTGAACACTTGGGGCGATTTAGCACGGCCAATCCACCTAGCCTGCGATACTTTGAACTGTGGGAGGAAACCAGAGCAAACCCACGCAGACACGGAGAATGTGCAAACTCCACAAACAGTCGCTCGAGGGTGGAATCGAACCCATGTCCCTGGTGCTGTGAGGCAGCAGTGTTAACCACTGAGGCACTATACCAACCAGCATGCTCATGTCAGTAAGGAATCCCAGTGTTAAATGGTAGTGAACTGTGCCACCCTTTTGACATCATCATCTGCAGCAATTAAGCCAGTGGCTGAGTCCATACAGAACGTTAGATAAGAGCAAAATACTGCGGATGCTGGAAATCTGAAACCAAAACACACAATTTCTGGAGGACTCAGCAGGTCAGGCAGCATTGAAGTTTCAAAGCATGGTCCTGAAGAAGGACTCGAAACGTTAACTCTGTTTCCTCTCCACAGGTGCTACCAGACCCACTGAGTTTCTCTGACAATTGTCTATTTCCAATACACAATGTGCTGCATGAGGTTCAATAACAGTATTGCAAAATGTCCCCAAGTGCTTGATGGCGAAGTGGATGGGACCCAGGCTGGAACTTGGAGGGTATAGGGGGAGGCGTGAGCAGAGCTTGGGGGATTTATGGAAGTGCAGAAGATGGGATGTAAGTAAGTGGAATTTTGGAAGCATGGAGAATGTGAAGCTGGGAGAAGAGAACTTGCGGAGCAATTTGAAAATGTTGACTAAGACTTTGAAGTTGTTGAGCTGATAGACTGAGTTTTTGGCATGGATGAAGTTTAGTTCCAAAGTTTTTTTTTTTTTATTCTCCCCAACTAAGTCAGGATAAAGCTTAGTGAGCCCTGGGTTTAATCGGAAGAAGTACGATGCATAGACCCATGGGGGAGTGATTGCAAAAGAATTGCCTCAGCTTTTAAATAAATGGATGTACGGAGACATGGAGTTCATGTGCATAATCCTTGTGATTGACAGCACATACTGAGACAGTAAAGGATCCTGGCTTCGTCCACAGATGTATCGAGTACAAATGCTGGGATGTTATACTGAACCCGAGTGTCTGGTCACTAGGTCCTGTAACAGTTCCTAAGCAGATGGAATGGTTTTTGTAAGTTGCAGGACGTCAGTGTGAAAGCCAACATTTGTTTCCCTGCATTAATAGCCCTCGAGAATCTCTCCAGTCCATGGGGCTTAGTGGACCTCTCAGTGGCGTACACCCACAGTGCTGTTGGAGAGAGAGTTCCAGAATTCTTACCCAGAGCCACTGAAGCAACAGAAGTGATCTATTTCCAAGTCAGGGTGCTGTGTGTGTTTTTGGAGGGGAATCTGGAAAAAAGTGTTGCCATGTGCCTATGGCTGCTGTCCTTTTAAGCTGGTGGGAGTTGCAGGTTGTGGAAGTGCTGGTGGGAGTTGCAGGTTGTGGAAGTGCTGTCATCGAAAATTTTGGCCTATTCAGTCTACACTGGGCCCTTTTTTTTAAATTGATTCTTTATCCTCCTGCAGTTTACAAAACCGAAGGTATTTGTGCCGCAAAAACAGAAGTTTCTGGGAAAGCTCAGCAGGTCTGGCAGCATCTGTGAAGAAAAGAATCAAGAGTTAACACTTCGGGTCCAGTTTCCTCTGAGGAAGGGTCACTGGATGTTAGTCACTGGACCTGAAGTGTTAACTCTTGATTCTTTTCTTCACAGATGCTGCCAGACCTGCTCAGCTTTTCCAGCAACTTCTGTCTTTGTTCCTGGTTTTACAGCATCTGCAGTTCTTTAGGTTTTTACTCCGTATTTGTGCAGCTACTTGGCCATAGCTTTCATCATCATTTACCTTTCACGTGGGTGATGGGTATTCTGAGGCAGGGCAGCAGCTTGAATGATGCATGGGGTGGGTGTGTATAGGGGGTGCGGAGTGAACAAGGAGGAAAAGCACTGAGAGATGTGTGTTTTTGATCTGCTGATAATTTCTTTTCTCACATCTCCCATTGTGTGGAGTGCATCCCATTGCAGACTGATTTGGTCTCTGGCACAGTTGATATTAATGCCACCCCCCCCCCCCTACAAACACCACCACCACCAAAGTATAATGTCAGGCAGGGACTAGGTCTTAGTGTAAAAGTCAAGGTTTCGACAGGTACAGAGGCGATCCTGCAGGAATTGTGCTGGTTCACTTACAGACTCTTCACTCCCCTCAATCTGTTCGTTTTCCTGCATGAAAACAAAGATCAAGCAGACACCAGAACAGACAAATGTGAGTTTCTCACTCTCTCTGAGGTAGCAGCTAGTCTAAAGATGCTTTCACAATTTGGCCAACTGTTTTTTTTTTTTGGTGGCCTAAAGGACATGTGGGTTCTATGAGAGTGTCTCTGTCTCTGTCTCTCTCTCTCTCTCTCTCTCTCTCTCTCTCTCTCTCATGGCTGCCCTTCCACATTTGGCTGACTGAGTAACTGACGGACAAATTCCTGTGACCCCTGTTCTGGGACTTTCCTCCATGTGGGTCCTCTTTCAGATAGACCTGTCTTTAGGACTGTGGCTGGGGAGAATGTTAACCCACGTGACGGTTCCACCTCCCCCCTTCCCCACCCCCCCCCCCCCCCCCGCTGCCCTGAAAGCCAACATCATTGCACAGAGCTTCATGCAATCTTGCTGCTCTGCCAAGTGCCAATTCTGCCAACACTCAAGACCCGAGTTATTTTAAAATCTGTCCCACTTCCCATTAATTGTGGTAAGGTATGTGGTCTCCAATAACGTCCCTGCACTTATTTTGTCCCATTGTGGCGCTCACTTGACAAAGGACACCTGCGGCCCTCAATATGACAACCAAAATGTCCCTTTGGCTAGGTGCTTGTTCGCTGTGTGATAAAGATTTGGGATACTAAGTGCATTCAAATCAAGATTTGTTTTGTGGGCACTTCACTCCATTTTAACTGGGATCTACCTGCAGGAGCAGGATACGGGGAGAGGGTGGTATTATGTGAATTGATGGGATGGTTCACAGCACCCAAGTAACCAGGATTGTGGCCTGTTTTCAAGCTTAATTAGAGAGATTTTTTTGCTTGCTTTTCAATCGGCAAATATTGAGGGAGGGGGTGATATTAGACGACAGGTGGACGGGAAGATTTAACTTGCCCTTGTTGCTCCTGCAACTGGCAGATCCAGTGAGCCGATTTGGTCTGGGATTGGCATGGAGTCGCATTGTTTGCAAGCAGCAGCTGGGGCTCTCTCTCCTATGTCTCTTTATCCTCCCACCCCACTCTGCTTCCTACACTCCCCTTCCCTTTCCCCACTCCTCTCTGTTTCTGACACCTCCCCTCTTCAAACCTAACACCCCCCACAACCCCTCTCTCCATACCTCCCTTCCCCCCCTTCCCTCTCCTACACCACCACCTCCCCTCTCCCTTTCTCCCTCTCTTTCATCTACAGGCGCCCCAAACCTCCATCCCCATCTCTCTCTCCCACTCCCGTCTTTCCTATACCTCCCTGCCCCTCTCTCCCTTGCTCTTGTCTACACCCCCCTTTACACCTCCCTCCCCACCTCTCCCTTTCTCTCTCTGTCTCTCTCCCCTTCTCCCCCTCCCTCCCTCCCTCTCCCTCCTTTTCCCCCTCCCTCTCCCCTTCCCTCCCTCTCCCTCCTTCTCTCTCTCTCTCTGTCTGTCTGTCCCCTCCCCCCCACCTCCATTTCTATCTCCTACGTGTCCCTCCCCCAGCCTCTCCTACCTCTCTCTGTCCTCCCCCCACCTCAAAACCTGCCACCAGCAAAAGCTAAACCTCGGGATTGGTCCATAGCCAATGGCATCAACTAAGAGGAAGTGGACAGGCAAAATTCGAGACCTTTTTAAATGCAAGCGGGAAAATCTTATTTTGTTTTGATGCCGCGTGAGCCACTGCAAAGCAATAATCTCGAAGCATCCTTCATATACACGTTATATTTTTTTAAAAGTCACATGATATTTAGACACAGAGGTCATGAATAGACAAACGTAGTTTAGGCATAAGGCTGACTAACACCTTTGTGCCTTCCTGACTCTGGGGAAGCACAGTGGGAGTAGGCTTATATGGTGAGCGTAGGCCCAAATTGGAACTCCCATGGTCATTCGAACAAGCTGTGGACTCTGATATTGGGAGAGCTGCTGTGAGTACTGATTTCTTATTTATTGTATAAATTATTTCAGTTTTTTCTTTCCTATATGACTTGTTTGTAGATATTAAAAGATGTACGTTTTTATATATTATATGACCATCTCTTAAAAATTTCCACGTATTTATTGCCTTGTAAGATTAATGTATCTCAATGCATTTATTTTGTATACTGTATCAATAAAAGCATTTTTCCATATATTTTGTTCCATTTCCATTGACTGTTGTCTGGCCCACGAGTTTTTAAATTTATTCTTTCATGGGACATGGTGAGGGTCAGCATTTCTTACCCGTCCCGAATTAACCCTTGAACTGAAAGTTTGTCAAGCCATTGCCGGGGATACTGGAGAGTCTGATCACCTTAGCAGGAAGTGGTGGGAAAACACTGCAGGTCTGGCAGCATCTGTGGAGGGAAGAAAGCAGAAGTCATAGCCAAGACTTTGCGTGCTCTGCGGTGATTGTGGTGGTGTGTAACCCCTTTCCCCGCAAAGCCCCCCAACCCCCAAACCCACATCAGCAAAGGTAAACCACCCCCCAGACAAGTCTAGCTCCTGTCAGTGACTTAAGGTTCATTGGTGGGCTTCTCAAAGGGGCGAATCAGCAGCCTGGACTCCCATGAAGAGCTGCCGCAGAGGGAGACTGATAGCATTTCTCTGTGTGATGGTGAGGGAGGGGGCACTAATCACAGGGTGAGGGTGGTCAATGAAGTTGGAGGTGAGGGCAGAGGAGGATGACTTAAGAAAGCCACCCACTTCCCTCCTCATCGCCACCACAACCCCCACCCACCATGACCCTTCCCCAATTGATGCCAGATTGGGACAAAAGAAGGACCACCCTCTCATTACTTCTCACTCTTTTGCACTCTATCTGATGCACTCACTTTGTCTCTCACTCTCACACCACCTCTCTCTAACACTGTCTCTCACCCTCTCATACTCTTTCTCTCTCTCTGTCTCACTCATTCTGTCTGTCACGCAATCACACTCTTTCTTTTTCACACTCACTTTGTAATACATACTCTCACTCTCTCCGTGTCTGTGTAAAACGTCAAATTGGGAGAATAACTACTCACCGAGCTCAAAGCTATCTACACATCCTGCTACTGCTAAGAATCCAAATTGACCATTAACTATGGTCTCATAATTAAGATCTAGCCCCTCAAGAATTTTAAGGGCTTTCTTCAATTACATAAGTTTTGTGGCCCTTGCCTGTACCCCACACATTCCACTTAAACTTCATATCTGTGTGTGTGTTCGATGTCGCATTTTTATTATTTTTCTTGAGTAGATGACAAAATGGCTCTTCCTTTCATTGCAGAAAATCTTGGTTATTTGTGCATTTTCCAGTGAGCTACATTTTAATTGGTTTGGGTGTTTTGTGCTGAAAAGAGAAATATCAGACCACACCAAGAGAAGGTTAGCAAAAGGAGAGCCATATCTTTAACAATATGCTCACTGACCCAACGCCCACAATTTCCTGGGGTGGAACATTCCAAAGTTCCCCAAGCTTTTGGGTGATGACACTTTTCTCTTCATCTCAGTCCTAAATGGCTGGCTCCATTATTCTGACACTGAGGAGAATTTTAAGAATCATCTGAAAGAAAGTGGAGAGACTGGGGAGGATTCAAAATCCTGAGGGGTCTGGACAGCGTAGGTAGAGACGGTGGATGGATCGAGAATGCACAGGTACTTGGGAAGCTGAAAGCGACATGAGGAAGAACATTTTCACACAGCGACTGAGTATGTGTCAGAATGTGCTGCCTGGAGTTGTGGTGGAGGTAGATTCAAATGAGGTGTTCAAATGAATTGGATTGGTATCTGGAAAAGAAGAATGTTGGGAGAAGGTACTATGTACATTGTTCACTCAGCTAGCACGGATTTGATGGGCCGCGTGACTTCCTTCTAATCGGTGATTTGCAGAGATCATGGTGTCATGGTGATACTCCTGGACAAGTAATCCAAAGGTTCAAGCTTGCGTACTGGGATCATTGGGTTCAAATCATGGGTGGAATTGAAATTCAGTGAATAATCAGATAGTTGCTAATGGACCATGACATTCCACAAATTCCCAACCTATCAGCCATTTATTACCAGCTGAATATCACTTTGTACATGCTCCCTGGTGCTGGCCCATCAGCAAACAGTCGCCCCCTGAATCACCTGAACAAAGCAGCAGTACAAGCGCAACTTACAATGAGTTTTATAAAGTGTAGCATATCCTACCACAATCCTCGGTTTTTTAAAAAAGTTTGTTGCTTCAGTCCACAATCGCAAAATACGGTAAAAAAGAGAGAGACGGTCGTGATGACCCAAGTCTTGGTTTGAGTTATCAAACACCTCAAAAGGTGAATTCCACAATTATCAGCGAGTGTTGAATGGGTAGGGTTGCACTTTGAGTGTCTACGTGACTTCTGCTAAAAAATGGGTGCTGAGGGAGCCTCGGGCCTTTTCCTTACTTGAGAAAAGATGCACTGGTGCTGAGGAGGTTCACTAGGTTGATTCTGGAGTTGAGAGGGTTGGCTGACGAGGTGAGACTGCGGCTATACTCATTGGAATTTTGAAGAATAAAGGGGAATCAAATAGAAACGTAAAATTAGAAAGGGAATAGATAGCAGGGAGGTTGTTTCTACGAGTAGGTGAAACTAGAACTGGGGGCAGAACGTCAAAATAAGGGGGATGCAGATTTAGAACTGAGCTAAGGAGGAACTTCTTCACCCAAAGGGTTGTGAATCTGTGAAATTCCCTGCCCAGTGAAGCAGCTGAGGCTACCTCGTTGAATGTTTTTAAGGCAAAGATAGATTTTTGAGCAGTAAAGGAATTAAGGGTTATGGTGAGTGGCAGGTAAGTGGAGCTGAGTCCATGAAAATATCTGCCAGGATCTTATTGAATGGCAGAGCAGGTTAAGTGGGCCAGATGGCCTACTCTTGCTCCTGTTTCTTATGTCCTCAAGTTTCAGTCACAGGTCAGACTCTGTGCCTTTGACGTCCTAAAGGAAGAGTGGAATTTGTAGGCACACAATTACAATTTACTCACAAGTTCATCAGCCCTTTCAAAGAATGTGTTTCAAGGAGAAAGTTTACTAACACAAAGTGAGTGGTGGCTTTGGTTTCACATTGAGGCTAAACATAGAAAATAAACAAACTGGCCCTTTGGTGGGGGAAAGAGAAAGTCAAGTGAGAAAGCTTCCACCAAGGTAGGGTGTTTATCTTCCCATTTTCACGTTTCATTTCGAACCTGGAAAATCCTCGCCCAACCCCACCTCAATGCGAACAGTAAGATGACCAGGGTGGGTGTTAGTTCTGTAATGGTGGGGAGAAGCGTAAGGGGAATTGATGGTGGGGGTTGGAGGTGGGGGCAAGGTGGAGAATGCAAGGAAAGCCCCCGTTAGTAAAGATGCTGGTTGGGAGGTGGGAGCCACACTTTTGGATTATAAACTGGACGATGGAAATTGGACACTGTCACAAAAGTTTAAAAGAACCAGGAGAGGGTCTTTTTTTCCTGCAATTTGAAGATCAAGTGAGATCCTGTGGTGTATGCTTTGCTCCATGGTCTTGTGTAGTGAGTGAGGGGCGGGCATACTTTATGAATAGACACTGTAATGATTGGGGCCATGAGCCTTTGAACTAAGGAGCAATCTGCTGAGTGACAGCCTTCAGATGGGTCTGTTTCTCAGAGATTTTCAGGTGAAGGAGAGAGCCATCCAGTAGTCCACAAACAAGAATATCTCTCACTGTCCTCGCTCCCCCTCTGACTGAAAGTTACAGCAAAGAAGCAGAAGTAGGCCATTCAGCCCCTCCAGCCTGCTCTGCCATTCAACATGATGGCTAATCATTGAGCTCATACCCTAATCCCACCCTCTGCTCTTATCCCTTTCGCCCACAAATCCTACCTCCTTGAAAACAATGTTATGGCCTAAACCGCTTTCTGTGACAGTAAACTCCACAGACTCACCGCTTTCTGGGCCAAGAAATTTCTCCTTACCTCAGTCCTAAATGGTTTTATCCTTAAACTATGACACCCGGCTCTGGCCTTCCAGTATCTACACTGTCTCGTTTGTCACCGTTTCATCGAAATATTTCATCATAATTCAATAAGAACCCCCATCATTCTTCTAAATCCTTCCAAGGAGGCCAAAACTGCACACTATTCCAAGCGCAGCCTTACCAACATCCTGCAGCAAAATATCCTTGTTCCTGTACTCGAATCCTATCGCTATGAAGGCCTGCCACCTTTACTGCCTGCTGCCCCTACATGCTTACTTTCAGCGGCTGGTGCATGAGGAACCCTCAAGTCTCGTTGAACCATTCAAATAATAATCTGCTTTCCTTACCAATGTGGACAACCTCACATTTATCCACACTATCCCGCATCTGCCATGAGTTGCTGACCCACTCAACCTGTCCAAATCACACTACAATATTTCTACATCCTCCTCACAGCTCACCCTTCCACCCAGATTTATGACATCTGCAAATTTTGAGATATTACATTTAGTTCCCATATCTAAACCTTGTGAAGAGCTGGGGTCCAAGTATCGATTCCTACAGTATATCACGGGGTCAATGCCTGCCATTCAGAAATAGACCTATTTATTCTTCCTCTCTCTCAATTTTCCATCCATCTCAATACACCACCCCCTAATCCCGTGGACTTTAATTTCACACATTAATCTCTTATGTGGGAATTTTTTGAAAGCCTTCTCAAAGTCCAAATAAACCATATCCGCTGGCTCTCCCTGATTAACTCTGCTAGTTACATCCTCAAAGAATTCCAATAGATTTGTAAGCGTGATATCCCTTTTGTAAGTTCACGCTGACTGTGTCTAATTCTACCACTGTTTTTAAATACTCCGCTATAAAATCCTTAACAATGGACTCCAGCATCTTGCCCACAACTGATGTCAGACTCACTGATCTATAATTTTCTGTTTTCTCTCTGAATCCCTTTTTAAACAGTGGGGTTACATTAGCTACCCTCCAATCCACAGGTGAAGAAGCACTATAAACCTAGAGGCTCGAAAGAAACAATTCTAATAAAAGACTCACGTTCTCCCAATCAGCAACTGAACTGAAAATCAACCATCACTCTGCAGACAACATTGTGACATGCTTGCGAAAATCAAAAGAACTGTGAGAAATAAATTCGTCACCTCACAGTCATAGAGCTGTACAGCAAGGAAACAGACCGTCTGGTCCAACTCATCCATGCCGACCAGATATCCTAAATTAATTGCTAGCATTGGCTCATATCCCTCTAAACCCTTCCCGTTCATGTACCCATCCAGATGCCTTTTAAATGTAATTGTACCAGCCTCCTCCACTTCCTCTGGCAGGTCATTCCATGCAAGCACCACCCTCTGTGTAAAAAAGTTGCCCCTTAGGTCCTTTTCAAATCTTTCCCCTCTCACCTCAAACCTATGCCCTCTACTTTCAGACTCTGCTACCTAGAGAAATAGACACCCTATCCACACCCTTCACGATTTTATGAACCTCCATCAGGTCACCCCTCAGCCTCCTATGGTCCAGGGAAAATAGCCCCAGCCTATTCAGCCTCTCCCTGTAGCTCAAACCCTCCAACTCCAGCAACATCCTTGTAAATCTTGTCTGAACCGTTTCAAGTTTCACAACATCCTTCCTATAGCAGGGAGACCAGAATTGAATGCAAGTATTCCAAAAGTGGCCTAACCAATGTCCTGTACAGCTGCAACATGACCTCCCAACTCCTACACTCAATGCACTCATTAATAAAGGCAATAGTCTGAGCTATTGAACAACAGAACTTGTTTCCCTGACTATATTTTTTCACTCAAAGTTTGTCTCAAGCTGCCTTTTCTTTCTGTGGAGAGAATGCAGGGTTAATGTTTGGGTCCAGTGACCCTCCCTCAGAACCCTCTTGTGTCATAGCTACGAGGCTCCAGCTGACCAAAGAACTGCCCCGGTCTTACCACCCACAAAAGGACACATCAACGTCTGACAAGTGGAACCAAAAAATTAATCACAACTGTAACCACACATTTAACAAACCCACTTACATTTATACAGAACCTTTAAATGTGATAAAATATTCACAGAAACATAACATCCGACCCATCTTGATTCATCTCGTGTTCCTTTACTTCTTGGTGTCGATCACATTAATGAGTTTGCCACAGCCCAAAACTTTGAAGGATACAAAGCTACTGATCTCCTTCTCCAACATTCCTGAAATCCCAACTCTGATCAAAACCCAACCAATATAAATTTTTTCTCTCTCTCTCTCTCTGACATCGTTCACACTTGCTCTCTTTCATTCTGACATCTTAAAAAGATGGCAAATATCTTCCCTACTTTCTGGGAGTCTGGAAGATAAATATTTGTTTCCCTTTTGTTTTACTGAAAGAAGCAAATACTGGGAAATGTTCTGAATGTACAAAACGAGTCGGACATGTATGTAGCATCTGCCAG
>JAHRHZ010000008.1:9098352-9119060 GCA_024137785.1 Ginglymostoma cirratum | reverse complement strand
TGGAAGTAACTGGGATCTTCAGTGGGGGGCGGGGGGTGGGGAAGGAGGGGAGTCACTGTTTTATTTTGAATGTGGGTTAACTGGGGGGGGGTGTTTTGAGGAAGGGGGAGAAAAAGGGGACTGACTGGGTGGGTGGGGAAGAGGAGTGACTGAGTGGGTGTGGAGGGAGAGAAGGGGAGTGACTGGGTTGGTGTGGGGTGGGAATTGGTGACTGGTGTTGGGAGAAGGGGAGAGAGACTGGGTTGGTGTGGGGTGGGAATTGGTGACTGGTGTTGGGAGAAGGGGAGAGAGACTGGGTTGGATGTACAAATGACCATGTTTTATTAAATTTACTCTTTCATAGGAATGAGAGTGTCACCGGCATCTGTTTCACTTCCCTAAATGATCTAAGCAGCTTGCGAGGGCATATCAGAGGGCAGTTATGAGTCAACCACATTAGACTGAACCACAGAAAGCTGAATTTGACAAATAATCCATTTCAGAAAGAGCCAAATTTCCATCTTGGGACTCTCGTTAGGTCTTTATAAAGTCATACAGCATGGAAACAGACCCGTCGGTCCAACCAGTCCATCCCGACCACAATCCCAAACATCGCTCCCACTATTTCCTATTCACGTACTTATCTAAATGTCTTTTAAACATTGTAACTGTACCCACCATCCATCACTTCCTCTGGAAGTTCATTCCACACATGAACCACTCTCTGTGTAAAAAAAGTCACCCCCTGCGTCTTTTTAAAAATCTTTCCCCTCTGACCTTAAAAATAGTCCCCTAGTCCTGAAATCCCCACCCTAGGGAAAAGACACTTGCCATTCACCTTATCCATGCCCCTTATGATTTTGTAAGCCTCCTACGCTCCACTGAAAAAAGCCACAGCCTATCCAGCCTCTCCTTATGACTCAAGCCCTCCATTCCCAGCAACGTCCTGGTAAATCTCTTCTGAGCCCTCTCCAGTTTAATAATATCCTTCCTATAACTGGGTGACCAAAACTGCACACAGTACTTCAGAAGAGGCCTCACCAACGCCCTGTACAACCTCAACATGACATCTCATGACTTTTACAATTAAAAGTAGGGCCTTGGGTAGCATTTATAGAACTGAGGGACCTTGGGGTTCAGGTACGTAATTCTTTGAAGTTTGTGTCACATGTAGACAGGATGGTTACGAAGGCAGTTTGCATGCTTGGCTTTTTAGTTTAGACATTCTCTTTAAAAGACAAAGGTTGCTTGGGTAAAACAAAGTAACCCATCTCTGAATGACAAACCCCTCCCACTGCTCCTTGATGTGGTTTCCAGAGAGTTGCACAATTTTCACATCTCCTATTTTGGCGACTTCTCCACAAGAGGTTGCCAAATCAGTGCCAGTAAGTGTGACATTTTCAGAAGTTCCACATTCTGCCGTCTTTCCCTCAAATCGAGTACATTTTGAATGGAGCCACCGTTCCCCACTGTGATTGGGTGAGGGTGTGTCGGGGGTGGGGGGTGCCAGTCTGCACACAGCTAGATCCCATGAACAGTAGTGAGACAAAACGAGCTGATGAGGCGTTTTCGAATCCTGTCAAGGGGCTGCATGTTAGTGATGACAGTCAGAATACCAGCCCCCCAGCACCCTCATCAAAACAAGTGGCTAAAGGGGTCATTAATATCCAATCAGCAAAGCCAAACTATGGCCTTAGTTTCAGGTCTCAGGTGAGAGTTTCCTGGAGTCAAGGCCTTCACTGAAACCCAAATGGGAAGAAAAAAAAAAGTGGGAGCAGATGCCTACTATTGTGTCTAGTTTTCACCCGTAATTTTTTCCTGACGTCCCGCTGAAAAATGGAGTCTTTAGGAACCTTCTCCCGAATTCACGTGCGTTTCAAATGCACAATGAACAGATCAAAACTGGTAATCAGGGGAGAGTTAGAATCACTGTTAGTTCCCAACACTGGTGGCACTGCCTCAAACCAGTCAATTTCAGCTCCCCCCTGAACAATTCCAAATGGAATTCTCTCCTCGGGTGACTTTGATGAGCTAAGGCTTTGGAATTTTTTCTTTTTACTTATTCACATAATGAGGGCACCGGCAGCTAGGCCAGGATTCATTACTCAGCCCGAATTGCCCGGAGGGTAGTTAAGAGCAAACCGCATTGCTATGGGTCTGGAGTCACGTGTACGGACCAGGTAAAGATGGCAAAATAAAAACAGAAAGAACTGCGGATGCTGCAAATCAGGAACAAAAACATAAGTTGCTGGAAAAGCTCAGCAGGTCTGGCAGCACCTGTGAAGGAAAAGAAAATCAGAATTAACGTTTCGGGTCCGGTGACTAACACTAATGCCCAGTGACCCGAAATGTTAATTCTGATTTTTTCCTTCACAGGTGCTGCCAGACCTGCTGAGCTTTTCCAGCGATACCAACAAAAACAAGTTGCTGGAAGTAAAGATGGCAGTTTCCTTCTGTAAAGTGAACCAGATGGGTAATTCTGATAACCAACAATGGATTGATGACCATTAGACTTTTAATTCCAGATTTTATTCTCCCCCCCGCCCCGCCCCACCAAATTAACTGAAACACCTGGAACATGCCCTCAAACAGTGCAGTGATTATATCCACACCCCCAGAAACACAGCAGCTCAACATCAACTTCCCAAGGCCAATGAGCAGGATTCAAACTCAGGTCCCCAGAATATTACCTGGGTCTCTGGATCAACAGGCCTGGATCATACCGCTCAGCTCTCACCTGCCCTTAGTTAACAGAGATAGGAGTTATGCAGTTCTGCTCAAAAGCTAAATCATTGGAGATCTGCCACAGCACTCTGGGCAGTTGCTAACCCACTGCTCTGAGACGGTCAAAGACTGTGGCATCTCAGTGCCCCACTGGGGGGACAGGGAATGCTGCACCCGCTGAACCCTTCAGATGAGATGTCAGTCAGGATCCTGTCTACCCAATTAGGCAGGGGCCAAGATGGTGCAGCACACTTTCAACCGAAGGGCACGAGTGCGCCCCTTTGTAACACTGACCATTTTCAACTCTTGATCATCAAAATACAAAATCATATCGTTCTTAGTTGTTTGTGGGTGCTTGCTGTGCAGCATTCCCTATATTACAGGCAACTACACTTTGATTTAAAAAAATAAATCATTGGCATTCGCCAACTGTGGAACATCCTCAGGTATTGAAAGGTGCGGTATAAATGCACATCTCTCTCTCGCTTTCTACTAGAATTATTGGTGGTGATGCTCCCAAGCGAGGTCCACAGACAAGACAAGAATGCAGCACATTTACAGATCAAGGATCAAATTCAGTAATTATGGACAAACGAGAAAATAAAGATAAGTTCAGCCTACCGTAAGGCCCATATGCCAGGACTATCCACAGTGAGAGATTGGCAGAGCAGGAGACAGAGAAAGAGTGAGAGACAAAGGGGGGGGGGGTGTCGGGTGGAGAGCGAGAGAAAGAGAAAAAGAAAAAAAAGAATGAATGCAAAAGAACCCCCCCGAGACTCCATACAAACACTACTTGCAATTGATATCACCAGGAAAAAAACCCAGCAACTGTAAAGTGTTCTTTCTCCCCCATGTAATACTTATTTACGGAATAAGGAGTCACTGACAAGGGTGGAATTTCCTAGAGATAGCAGGAACTGCAGATGCTGGAGAATCTGAGATAACAAGGTGTAGAGCTGGATGAATGCAGCAGGCCAGGCAGCATCAGAGGAGCAGGAAGGCTGACGTTTCGGGCCTTCCTGCTCGGCCTGTTGTGTTCATCCAGCTTTACACCATGTAATCTCTGGTGGAATTTCCTAGCTGCCTCAAGCAACTGCAGGGATCTTTTGTTTTGTAATTAGTGACTGGTGCTGGAGAAATCTGGCAGGAGTTAAGAGTGAATAGGAGTTAAATCATATTCAAGCATGACTGAAATCAGAAAGACCCAACTGAGGCTGTCTTTCCCTCCTTAAAAGACCAGGAACCAGTCAAGTTTTTACGTAACCGCTCAATAGCTTCATTCCCATTATCACTAATAACCAGCTCTTCATTTCCAAATTCTTTTCAAAATTACAAAACAAAAAGACTACTCGGACAGGCATCTCAAAATTGCAGAAATGGGATTCAAACTGCTGGTCCTCTGGGCCGTCAGCATAGTTACAGTAGCCTTGACACTCGAGCGCCAATTGAGCATCAGTCGCAAACAAACAGAACTGGCAGAGCCAGCAAATACTAACCCATGCTTCAAATGGCACCTTGTACTGGTCACGCCAAGCAACGGTGACACAAACCGAGTGAAGCTGGGATCCTGGGATGAACAAGGGAAGGACACGTGGATGGAAACCTGGTTGTGTTCCTAACGGGTGACATTGTGATGGACGTGGGCAGTAGATACAATGGAACACCACCACCCTCAAATTCCCCTCCAAGCAGCTCAACGTCCTGACTTGTAGATATATTCCTTCAGCGTCGCAGGGTCAAAATCCTGGAACTCCCTCCCTGACCGCACTATTTGGGTGCCCTGTACCCCAAGCACCGCAGGGATTCAACAGGGTAACTCACCACCACCTTCTCAAGGGCAATAAATGCTGGCCCAGCCAACAATCTTGTTATCCCACAATCTAATAAAAGCTGTGTTACACGATTAGGATTAGAACGCGGTTTAACCTCTCATTATTGAGGATTTTTTCATTTCATTTTACATCAACTCAGCACATAGATTTGTGTTGCATGCAAAAACACAATTAAAACTCAGCCATTCCCAGGACGCCTCAGGGTTTAACCAAAAACAGAACATGCTGGGAACGCTCTGCAGGTTGAGGTGCGTGTGCGGTGAGCGAGTTATTAATGGTTCGGGGCCATATGATCTGGTCAGGACCTGCTTTCGGGTTTAAGGGGGCGAGTTAGCTGATGGAGCTGGATGAAAGAAGGACATTTGATCTTTGTGTTGTCTTGTGGCCACAAGACAGGATAAATGAAACAATGCAGATCAGGATAACCCAAAACAACCACAATGTTTTTTAAGAGGGATTCTTTGTCCCCTGGGAGGTTGCTTATTCATGATAATTAACTAATTGTAGCATGACAAGAGCTAACGATGAACAGAGCTCATTAGGAACGTCCCATAAAGCCACAACTTCTAACAATTTGTTAAAAAACATCAGATTTGAAAGGGCTGGATGTCTCATGTCTAACCAGGAAAGCCAAAACTATTTATTTCTCTGGATATTTACTGTTCAATGTTTGGGGACAGGCACAGACCTGAAGGAGCAAGAGAGAGGGAGGGATGGTGGGGGTGTCATGCGAGACTGAGGAAGGGTGAGAGAGAATGGGAGGTGGGAGATGGTGGGGGAGGGAGGGAACGGGGTGGTGCTGGGTAGGGAGCTAGGGACTGAGGGGGGAGGGTGTCAAGGAGAAATACAGAAAAAGTGTGGGTACCAGGCAGACAGAGGGCCGAGAGAGTGGGGGAGCAGGCGAGAGAATGTGCGCAGAAGTAAATGGCTGGACTTCGTGGAACACCAACAGATGTGTCACAAAGCAAATACTGATCAGAAATGAAGTTCCTCACAAGCAGGCAAGGCACCATTTTTACCTCATTGTGTGTGCGTGTGTATGCGGGTGGATGTGAGGGTCGGTGGATGGATTGGTGTGTGAATGAGTGGGTGGGCTCTTTAAACCTCCACAAAAGCTGTTTCCAAATTTATTAAAAGCAAAACTGAATCGGACGCTCGCTGTTATCGAAATTACAAAGGGACTGACTGAGGAGTTTCAGAGATAGTAGGAACTGCAGATGCTGGAGAATCTGAGATAACAAGGTGTAGAGCTGGATGAACACAGCAGGCCAAGCAGCATCAGAGGAGCAGGAAGGCTGACGTTTCGGGCCTAGACCCTTCAGATTTTCTGCTGCTTGGCCTGCTGTGTTCATCCAGCTCTACACCTTGTTATCGATGACTGAGGAGTTTGTTTGTTTCTTCCTAACTCTGGCACTTTGTCACCAACCGTTTCAATTATTTTCAGTGCTGACATAACACAGATCACCCCATAGGTAAAACGTTAGCAGATGCTTTGATTTTACCTTGCGAGTCAATTCGCTTGTCTGCATAAACTCTGTACGTGAAAGCATAGCGCAGTGCAATGGCTGCAAAGAACATCTCAATGCAAATGATGAAGTTCTGGTATCCCGCAGCAACGGTCCCTTCACCCACGTAGAACTCTGGCGAGTCGATTTTGGGAATAGCTCCACACTTCTCCAGAATGGCCAGCAGCATCCCTGAGGGGAAAGAGCAACAGCAACTTAACTAAACGAACAACAGCGTGGAAAATACGCAACACAGCCAAAGAATGTTTCTCCCGCAACACAGCCATCACAGGAAATCAAAGGAGTTAGACCCTTTGAAAATGTTCTAACATCCAATACTCTCACATTTGATCATTGGCCTCCAATTCTCCTTCAATTCCCTGTATTCCTCAATTTCGGGACTGGCGGGGGTCAAGTTATAAGGAGAAGATGGATAAAACCATAAAGTCATAGATCATGGAAACAGACCCTTCCGTCCAACTCATCCATGCTGTCCAGACATCCCAATCTGACCTATTTGCCAGCATTTGGTCCACATCTCTCTAAACCCTTCCTATTCATGTATCCATCCAGATTCCTTTTAAATGTTGTAATTGTACCTGCCTCCACCACTTTTTCTGGCAGCTCATTCCATACACACATCAGGATAGGGTGGGATGTTTTTCACTGAAGCATAGGAAGTTGAGGGGTGACCTTTATAGAGGTTTACAAAATCGTGAGGGGCACGGATAGGGAGAATAACCAAGGTCTTTTCCCCAGGGTGCAGGAGTTCAAAACTGGAGGGCATAGGTTTAAGGTGAGAGGGGTAAGATGTAAAAGGGACCTTACAGGCAGCATTTTCACACAGACGGTGGTTCATATGTCGAGCGAACTGCCAGACAAAGAGGTAGCTGCAGGTACAGTTACATTTAAAAGACATTTGGACAGATACATGAATAGGAAAGGTGCAGAGGGAAATGGGCCAAACACAGGCAAATAGGGCTAGTTTTGTTTGGGAAACTTGATCAGCATGGACAAGATGGACCAAAGGGTCCTTTTCCATGCTGCACAACTCTAAGCCTAAACAAACCTTGAGCCTTAAATATATTCAATGATTCACATTGTTCTGGGGTACAGGAACCCAAAGACGCCCAACCCTCTAAGTGAAGAGATGTCTCCTTGTTTCAGGTCTAGATGATTGGACCTTTATGTTAAGTCTGTGCCCAATTTTAGACTCCTTACCCACACAGACCTGCTCAGTGTCTCCTCTGTGGTGCTCCCTCATTATCTCGTACACCTCTGGCATGGGGAATACGGGAATGCGAAGATGGGGCAACGTATGCGAGGACTGATTACAGTCCGCAAAAATCTGGGGGCATTTCTTGGAAATTGGGAAAGGTTGCTGCAGTTAGCCATGGCTGAATATGACAAAATGTCTATCAGGGATTTTCTTTTTAACGGACATAGACAATCAAAGGAAATTTTAGCTGATGCAGCATTGCATGTAGCTCAAATCTTTACAACCAAACAACAAAATGCCTTTGAGTCTTACTAAGATGGGACTAGAATGGAGACAGCAAGCCTCTGATAAGGCAGCTCTGATGAAAACCATCTGATTTGAGATTTCCAATTTTTCTATGAAATCGAAAGGGAAAGCTAGCCCGGGCTGAGATGCAGCTTTTTAAAATAATTACGATTACGTATTACAGAGTAGATACATATTCGTCAAATAATAAAAAGAAATTTAAATTTATTAGATTTTGGGGGATTAAAATTTCCAAAGGCGGTTAGCCTTGGTTGCAGAGACACCCTTGAAGAAACTTTTTCTCTGTCAGCAAGATTAGAACAACGAAAAAAAAGGTATAGCCAACATGACCTCAACAGTACCAAAAGACAAGTAATGTTGCGGGTGGAGCAGAAACAATTTTGAAACAGGGTCGCTATGACCTTGAGAGAATGAACAACAGCCACTTGACAAGTTGATGAGGGAAGCTGCTCCCGAAATCGTTGGCTTAATCACAGAATCGTTGTATCAGGTTTAATTATGTATAACTTTATAAGTAATTTTGCCTCACAGCTGATATTACAAATATTATAACAACTGGTAGAAATTAACATCCTTTTTAAATCGTCCGTACTAAGGTCAGCGAGGGATATGAATGGCATAGCCAAATTTGTAAAGTCATTATTAATAAGAAAGTTTACAATGTGGCTGGGAAATGTCTAGGAAGGCACATAACAAGCGGTATTGGAAAGTGGTCAATAATCATAGGAGCCCAAGGACAGGTGATGGGGGGGTCTGGGAAACATCACAAGATGGCAGGAGGGCCCCAAGGCAGACCATAGAGTTGCCCATCGTTGATGCTGTAGTCACAGGATTGGATGTGTTGTTCAGAGAGGATGTAGCACACACGGATGTCAATTGTTAAATTTTATTTATTCATTTGTGGGACATGGGCGTCACTGGCTGGGCCCAGCATTTCTTGCCTGTCCCCAGTTGCCCCTGTGAAGGTGGTGGAGAGCTGCCTCCTTGAACCGCTGCAGTCCACCTGCTGTAGGGTTGACCCTCAATGCTGTTGGGGAGGGAATTCCAGGATTTTGACCCAGCGAAGGGACAGTGATATATTTCCAAGTCAGGATGGTGAGTGGCTTTAAGGGGAACTTGAAGGTGGTGGTGTTCCCATGTACCTGCTGCCTTTGTCCTTCCAGATGGAAGTGGTCATGGGTTTGGAAGGTGCTGCCTGAAGATCTTTGGTGATTTTCTGCAGCGCATCTTGTAGATAGTACACACTGCTGCTACTGAGCATCAGTGGGAGAGGGAGTGGATGTTTGTGGATGCAGTGCCAATCTCGCCAACAATGTTGCATACAGCCATTGTAATGCAGAAAGTATAAATATCTTGTCCTTTATTGGGAAAGGTAGTGTGCCTCTGGCCTCCGATCTGAGCCGTATTTAAAAGGGAAAGTGGGCCCCATGTGAAAGCCTGATTGAGAGCAGTCTCTGACCCCTCCCATACGTGTGGTCAAGGAGCTTCAAATAAAGGTCCATTTGTGCTACTGAATACCAGTAATCAGACTCCTCTTTAAAAATCCCTCTCCAATAAAGGTTTTGGCTGGTTTGGGATTTTTTTTGGGGGGGGGGGGGAGGGGGGGAGTTGGATGGTGGCGAGCAGCAGCTAAAGGAAGCAACTCTCTAAAGACAGAGGAGGAAAGCAGAAAGAGCAGGGGAGGGAGGGATGGCAAAGATTGAAGAGTAGGATGGGGAGGACCGACCACTCAGCCGCTGGCGGTGGGGTAAGTCAGTGAGGGGGCAGAGAGGCACGTGAACGAATAACCAGGGTCAGAAATCGTTGACTGGGACCTGATGCTGCAGAGGTGCTGAATGGAGAGAAGAAAGTGGAACTTTAGCAACCCGTTTTAACAATCCCAGCATGCCTTAGTGAGGTGCAGCCATTAACGTTCTTTTGAAATGCAGTCACCATTCAAATGCAGCGGAAACAGCAGCTAGTGGGCGCACAGCAAGCTCCAACAAGCAGGAACGTGCTCGTGACCTTTTGTTGGACGCAAGACAAATTTTGTTCAGGGCAATGGAGATAACAGCCTCTGGGTCACCTTTGAAAATATTGTGGAAGGTTGCTTCTCATCCATGGGAGAGTCAGCACAGGACTCTCTCGGGCACTACACCGAGCCTTCTACCTGGATTTTACCCTCGCATCTCTCTCAAATGGCACTCCCACCACCTACAAGAGGCTCAGAGCAATAATCACGGAGCCGTGTCTGACACTCAATCTCCTATCTCTGTCCACCCGGTTCATCAGAGCACAGGAAAACTACGACTTGATACTCTAGAACTTAGAGGGTTAAAAGGGTGATCTGATCAAAGTCTTCAAGATATTAACAGGAAAAGACAGGGCTGGTAAACCATTTCCTCTGATTGGGGATTCTAGAACTAGGGGCATTGTCTGAGAATTGGGGCCAGACCGTTCAGGAGAGATGTTAGGAAGCACTTCCACACACAAAGGGTGGCAGATGTTTGGAACTCTCTTCCACAAACGAAAGTAGGATGCTGGATCAGTTGTTAACTTTAAAATCCGAGATAACATAAATTTTTGTCACGCATATGTATGAAGGGATGAAGGGATTCGGCCCAAAGGCAGGTCTACAGATTTAGGCCAGAGATCAGCCATGATCTCACTGAATGGTGGAAAAGGCTCAAGGGACTGAACAGTCTACTCCAGTTCCTATATCCCTATGAATCCTGGTGTAGGCTGCATTTGCTGGTCTTGCTCAGATTAATATCATCATTATTAATGCCCCAGATTTATTTTTATTTAAAATGCCAGTAGCCAGGTAACCTTGGGCAGGAGCTGCACTGAAATGAGAGGAGGACTTCATTTTTATTAAAGGTTTGGGATCTCAGGCAAGGCCTGCTGCATTTTTCTGGCATGCTTCCATGTTTTTTCCCTTTATTCTTTCATTGGATATTGGCATCACTGGCGAGGGCAGTATTTATTGGCCATCCCTAATTGCCCAGAGGGCAGCTAAGAGACAATAACATTGCCTGGAATTTGGAGTCACATGTAGGCCAGACCAGGTATGGACACTCGATTTCCCTCCCTAAAACAATATGAATGACAGGAAACTATAGGAAGGCGATGGCCTAATGGTATTATTGCTGGACTGTTAATCCAGAGACAGGGGTAATGTTCTGGGGAGTTGGGCTCGTATCCCGCCACGACAGAAGGTGGAATTTGAATTCAATTTTTTAAAAATCTGGAAATTAAGAGTCTAATGATGACCATGAATCCACTGTTGGGAAAACATCCATCGGATTCACTAATGCCCTTTAGGGAAGGAAACTGCTGTCCTTACCTGGTCTGGCCTACATGTGACTCCAGACCCACAGCAATGTGGTTGGCTGTTAACTGCCCGATGGGCAATAAATGCTGCCTGGCCAGCGATGCCCTCGTCCAGCGAATTAATTTTTAAAAAATGGTGGTTGTCGTGGTCACTGTTACAAAAACTAGTTTACAATTCTGCAATTATTAATTAAATATGAATTCCACCAGTTGGTCATGGTGGGATTTAAACCTATGTCTCCACAGCCCGAACCTGGGCATCTGGATTACCCTTCCAGTGGAGTCATTGCACCACCAACTGGCCATAACAGTGATGCATCGCGAAGTCGAATAGCTTGCTGACACTCATTGAAAAGGTCACTGTGCCGACAGAATAACATCTTGGCAAGAACAAAACTTTAGGGAGGGCATGGATGTTACGTTTCGATGGTCCGAATGGCCTGCTAGTCAGTATCACTTGCCAAGTCACACCCATGAACTATTCCCAAAATGGAGGAGTCTTGGGTCTGTGGTTATGCACATTTCCATCAGCAGAGGGTGCTCTTGGCCTCTATCTGAGTCCCACCGAGTCCTGTGATCCAAAAGCAATCAGGTGCCCAGGAGCACAGCACCGAGACAGGGAGGGCGGCTTAAAGCGTTTTACTGAAAAGCCATTAGGGTGGGTGCTGCTGAAATGTCGTGACAGTACACAGAAAGCAAACGATCATAATTCTTCACATTGCCTGCAACTATTAGAACATAAGCTAATTTAGAAGTTGCACCGCTATGAATATCTCAGCATAACAAAGTATTCCAAAAATGCAAAGTTTCCTTAACTTACAAAATGAAAATAAAAGGTCTACTATCCTCTATGTATATTATCTAAATCCGTGGCCATATTGTCAGGCTGACTTCATTCAATTCTCGATCATTTGCATTACATTTAAGGGTTTTATAAAAGGAAGGATTATTAGGTTTCAATGCTGGCCTTTTGTGTTAATTTCAGCACACATTTACTGTTACTGGCAGAACCAGGGTGACCGACTGTTCATGTATTTAAAGGATTGTCTGTATCTTGAGTGTCTGGCTTGTGCTGGTTAAAAGTCACTATTTGTCCTGTCTTTCTAGAACAGCCCGAGAGTCTCGTTTCACTTTAATGCTCTGTCGGAGTGTTCATACTATGATTGCTGTTTGCCAACAGAGGTATCTACTCCCACTCCTACCTTTGCACTCCACACCTCACCCATACACACACCCCGACACACACACACTAGTTGCACTATCACTGGACTGTTAATCCAAAAACTCAGCTAATGTTCTGGGGACCCTGATTTGAATCCCATCAGGGCAGATGGTAGAAGTTAATTCAATAAAAATTTGGAATTGCAAGTCTAATGATGACCATGAATCCGTTGCTGTTTGTCAGGAAAAACCCATCTGATTCACTAATGCCCTTTAGGGAAGGAAACCGCCATCCTTACCTGGTCTGGCCTACATGTGACTCCAGACCCACAGCAATGTGGGCAACTCAACTGCCCTCTGGGTAATTAGGGATGGGCAATAAATGCTGGCCTAGTCAGCGACACCCTCATCCCATGAAGGAATTTTTTAAAAAAAAAAATCACTTGCCTCCCCCCTCCAGTACTGCCTAATATTCTGGGTTTATGGGTTCGAATCCCACCATGGCAGAAGGTGAAATTTGAATTCAATAAAAATCTGATCTGACCATGTTCAGACAAAGAGTAATACCAGACTCGAAACGTTTATTCTGTTTCTCTCCCCACAGATGCTGCCTGACCTGCTGAGTTTCTCCAGCACTCTCTGTGCTGGTTTCATTCTTCCAGCACCTGTGGTCTTTTATATTTGGCTTTTGTCAATTGTTGTGAGCCAGATGGGATTTTTACTAACATCCTTCAGGGAAAGAAATCTGCCGCCCTTACGCGGTCTGGCCTACATGTGACTCCAGACCCACAGCAATGTGGTTGACTCTTAACAGCCCTCTGGGCAATTAGGGATGGGCAATAAATGCTGCCTGGCCAACGACACCCTCAGCCTATGAGCAAACAATTAAAAAAAAAAATTGGGTGGAACCGAAGAATAAGCAAGTCTATCTTACGCTGAACCTTGTTTAAGGTTAACTGGCAACATTCATATTTCAGATCATGGATAAGAGAAGCTGTCGAGGAAAATAACGAAACAAAATGAGTAGTTTATTTTTAATGGAATGCAATACCTGAAGAGGGTGGTGGAAGCAGATCAAATAAGAAGTTATAATGAGAATGGGTTAAATATGTGAAGGGAAACTGTTTACAGAGTCTTGGGGAGGAGTATCAGAGTGGAGGCAGAGGGGATTAATCGATTGGAAAGCTTTTCCAAAATAGACAGTACTGGGTGACGGTACTGCTTTAAAATTAGGGATAATTCTTTCAGGACAGAATTGAGCAAAAATTGTTTCTCAGTGTTGTGCAACTTTGGAACTGGAAGTGAGATCATTGACTATTTTAAAGGCAGAAATAGATAGACGGACGAGGGAATGAAAGGTTTTCGTGGGTAGGTTGGAAGGTGAAATTCACAAGACATGCAAATGGGTTTGATTTAGGGAAGCATTGTGGTTCAGCGGTTAGCACTGCTGCCTCACAGCGCCAGGGACCCAGGTTCGATCCCATCCTCGGGCGACTGGCTGTGTGGCGTTTGCACATTCTCTCCGTGTCTGCGTGGGTTTCCTCCGGGTGCTCTGGTTTCCTACCACAGTCTAAAGGTGTGCAGGTTATGCCAAATTGTTAACAGTGACCAGGGACATACAGGCCAGGTGGATTAGCCATGGGAGATACAGGGTCACAGGGATAGGGTAGGGAGATGGGTTTGGGTGGGATGCTCTTCGGAGGGTCAGCGTGGACTCAATGGGCCGAATAGTCTGTTTCCGCACTGTAAGGATTCTATGATCTTACTGGATGGCAGAGCAGCTTGCAGGCCAAATTGACTTGTACGTTTGGAAAGTCCTAAAACAGTGATATTGAAATCTTGTTTCACACTTAAGAGGAAAATGAGCTTTAACATATGCTGGCCCCAGGAACAGGAGCCAGAGTTGTTGAGAGGGCGGCTTCTTGTCCCCCAGCACAGGCCGAGGAAGACCTCGTTCTCTGCCCAACAGCCGTCTGTCATCACCCTCTTGTGGTGCGGTGGCAATGTCCCTACCTCTAAGCCAGAAGGCCCACCTGCTCCAGAGATGTGTTATAATATCTACATGAGATTGATTAAAAATATCTACAGACCACAACCCTGCTACAGTGAGAGACTTGGGAACAAACCTGAAGCAACGCGAACAACAACAGAACACAAACCAGATCTCGGAGGGATCCCCTTCCAAGGCATCGCCATTAAAAAAAAAAATTTCCAGCTCAACATGTTCCTCAATTCACTTCCCAATCCCTTGCCCTTTTATTTAAAGAAAGTACGTTGTTAAAAATATACATCTTCTTTAGAACAGTGCAGTAATGGAAGGCCATTCATCCCATTGTTCTTGTGCTAGCTCTTTGCCATCCCATCTAATTTGCTCCACTCCTTCCCATTGTGATATTTCGCTTCACGTATTTATCCTTTTTTGGATGCTCCTGTCAGTTTCGCTTCCCCAGGCCATCCGGGCAGCTGGTTCTATACTTTCCCATCCCTAACGCCCATGACCGCGCTGTTTCTTGGCGGGAGCTCTCACCTTGCCAGAAGGACAGGAAGATGACAGATTTCACCATGAAGAATTTGAGCACCGGACTGTAGGGACTGAGGAGTTCCCGTGTGGCAAAGTAGAACAGGAAGAGAGCGTAGAGGGCGAGGCTGACCGAGATATTGTACACGATGGTGACATAGAGGTAGCCGCTGGCAACACTGGATGGGAGGAGAGAAAGATCCCAGTCAAACATCGCTCAGAGAGATAGAGCCATGGAGATGTACAGCATGCAAACAGGCCCTTCTGTTTCAACAGTCTTGAAACTGTTCAATTTCAGAGTCTCAGAGGGTGGGCACAGAGTCATATCCCTCTAAGCCCTTCCCATTCAATACCAATCTTTTTAGAATCATAGAGTCATAGAAACATAGAATTTAAATGCTGTCATTGTACCGGCCTCTGCCACTTCCTCTGGCAGCTCATTCCATATATGCACCACCCTCTGCATTAAAAAGTTGCACCTGAGGCCCCTTTTATATCTTTCCCTTCTCACTTTAAATTTATAGATATGTAAATTAAAAAAAAACACTGAACCACGGCAGCAACCAGGGACAACTCTGGTGTCTCATGCAATGTCAGAGAGCATCAAGATGTCGCGGGAGGGCAAAATGTTGAGATTCTGTGCCAGTGATTTGGAGAACAAAGAACCTTGACATCATCCAGGAGGAAGCAGCCTGCTTGACTGGCACCACATTCACTTCCTCCACCATCGACAGACAACAGCAGCAGTGGGTGCCAACCACATGTGCACTACACAGTAATTCAGCAAGGCTCCCGAGACAGTACATTCCAAATCCATGACCGTGACCATCTGGAGGGACAAGGGCAACAGGTACGGGCAACACCACCAACTAACTCACCATTCCGACTTGGAAATATATCATTGTTCCTTCACTGTCACTGGATCAAAATCCTGGAACTCCCTCCCTAACAGCACCATGGAAATATGTACAATGAATGGACTGAGGCAGCTAAAGGCTGCAGCTCCAAGACAATAAGGGATGGGGAATAAATGCTGATCCAGCCAGCGACCGCCACATCAAGGATAAGAAGACACGGTTTTCCTCAGGAATCGGCATTCCTCCCATTCAGACCTCCTGCTCAACACCTCCAATTCCTTTCTCTCCAACGCTCACAGCTTTGCCTTCGACCATCTTACCTCAGAACACCAACATCCCCAACCGAACCTCTACCTCTCAGGTTGGCTTCACAAGCCCTGCATCGATCAGTCAAAAGGTCAGTCAAAGAGTCAATCAATCAAGGAGTCAATTAATCAATCAAAGAGTCAAAGAACTGTTCCTGGGATGAACACAGGAACATAGGTCCTTCGAAATGAATCCACTTTCAATCATGGTTGATTTGATCATGGTCTCAACTCCCAACTTTTCAGTTGGCCAACACCTCCTCCCTACCCCGCAACATCAAACAACCCACAATTCCCTCATCTACCAAAATAGGTTGGCCCTATTTGGAAAGACTGGACAACCTGGGCTAGAATCTGTTTAGGAGAAAGAGAGGTGATCTAGTTCAATCTTTCAAGGTGCAGAGGGGACTCAACAGGGGAGACGCCTCTTCTTATGGGAGAGACCAGAGCTAGAGCTAAAAATAAATTTAAGGCAGAGACGAACAGAATGGCTTTTCTCTGTCACAGGTCTGCAGAATCATCTCGTCCTGAGAGGGTGTTGGAGGCTGAATATATTTAAAGATGTAGTCAGACAGACTTCTATTCTGAAGAGGAGTCACATCAGACTCAAAACCTTAACTCTGTTTCTCTCACCACAGATGCTGCCAGACCTGCTGAGTTTCTCCGGCACTCTCTAGGCTTGCTTTAGATAGATCCTCAACTGACAAGGTTACTGGGAGACTAGAAAGTGGAGTCAAGGCTTCAATCTGATCAGCCACAATCTTATTGACGACTTGAGGGACCGAATGGCCTAATCCAGTTCCTAACTCACATGCTTTCATGTTAGCCCCCAACCCTGCTTGTCCTGAGCTTTCAACCCACCTGGCCCAATGAGCTGGATTTTAAGACCAACCAGTGAGGACCAAGGGGAGAGAGGTATGTCTGGCACAATGGTGTGGGAAGCAACAGGTAGCGCGGTTTTCCTGGTGGTCTGATAGCCCCACCATCCTGCAGCTGAATTGGTCGGTCAAAGAGTGGGGATCTCAATGTGGAGCCCACCTGAAGTCAGGGCTGTTTCCCACCTCCGGGTATATTCTACCAACAGCTGAGAGACCTTCTCCTTTGGGGGTCTCTTTGACCCCACTGAGGGTCCCCAGCAATATTGCCCACCCATGGCTAGAAGGCTACTAGTGAAGATTTGGTGGCGTTCCAACAGAATTGCACCCACGCATACATATCCCCTACAGGTCACCAACCACAGTGGACTGTACCACCCTCTGACTGGTATCGCTAGGCAGCATCTGCGGTAAGATTGGAAATGGGTGGGCAAGGAGAAGAATGAGAGAGTCAAAACGATAAAGTTACACGGTTGCTCACTTGAAGTCTCCGTCCTTGTACTTGCCAAAAGCCTGGAGGATGACTGTGATAATGGCCATCAGCGGTTTCACCACACAGAACTGGAGGGTGGCCTGGAAGCAAAAGCAGATGCCATTCAGCCATCGCGAAGGATCAGGGGGTGGGAGAAAACTACCAGGCAAGAATTTGCTGCTTCTGGCAATGACCTGGCAGCACGGAGGGTCAAGGTTCAAAGTGCAAATCGTACCTGTTTACAGAAGCGTAGAAATCCAATGGAGTATGTCTTCCCCCAGAGACAGCATGTACCGTACATACAGCTGGACCTACAGGAGAGTACACTTAGTTAGTAATATTCCCAGCATCAGCTGCGAGAGATCTCGCTGTAAGTCTACATGCACAGATCACTGAAGGTAGCTGTTCAGGAGGTGACAGCAGTTAATGAAGCAGACAGTATCCCCCTGCTTTATGAATAGGGGCATAGATTACAAGAGCACGGAGGTGGTGATACAATTGTGTGAGATACTCGCTAGACCTCAGCAGCAGCACTGTCCACAGTGTGGGCATCGCATTATAAGAAAGATGTGAATGCATATGAGGGAGTACAGAAGCAATTTACAAGAACCCTCCCAGGAATGAGTAACTTCAGGAATGAGGATAGATTGAAGAAGATAGGACAGTTCCATTGGAGAGAAGGCAGCTGAGAAGAGATTTGATAGAGGTTTTCAAAATCGTGAGGGTGCTGGATAGCATAGACAGGGAGAACCTGTTCCCACTCAAAATAGAAAGAGCAGAAATTGATTTTAAAAGTGACGTGTAAATAAAGCAAGGGTGATGGCAGAAAAAAAACCAAACATTCTCCCCCACCCCACCATCAAATGGTTAGAGAATGGCATGCACTGCCTGGAAATGGAGACAGGATCAATTGGGGTAGTCAAGAGGGGCACTGGATGGTTATTTGGCAAAAATGGCATGCTGAGATATGGGAAAAAGACAGGAGATTGGCACTAGGGGATAGAACTAGTGATGGCAAGATGGGCTGAATGGCAGCATTGTTGTGGAACAGAAGGATAAGATACTGCCAGGTCACATCCACAGTATTGGGCATTTTTTGGTCATTTTCTTTGAACATTACCATTTAGCAGATTATAAAGCAAAACCAAGGGATAAAGGGTGACCTGGCCAACAGTGAACCATCATGCAGTTGGATAATGAGTCTTTCTACTTTCCGATTGGTGCAGGCAGACAGTGTGACATAAGGATGGACATGTCGGTCAAATAATGGCTGGAACAGTGACATGTCAATGAAACCTCCAGGAATAGAATTAATCACATTTGGTGGTCTTAGGTGGGATTGCCAGAACACAACACAACAAGGAACGTGGGAGACTTACTCGATGGACTTGCCTCGAATCTCCGACATTATAGCACTCTCTCCTCCCAGGTACTCATAACACAGGCTGAGGAAATTGTAGATCACGAAGGCTGCAAGAGAGCGTGCGTCAGTCAGAAAGCAACACTACAACAAGCTAGGACCAGGACCCTGAGTTTAATCATAGAATCACTACAATGTGGAAGCAGGGCATTTGGCCGATCAAGTCCACACTGACCCTCCAAAGAGCATCCCACTCAGACCCACCACAGCCTGTAACCCTGCGTTTCCCATGGCTAATCCCTGGTAATTCAGCATGGCCAATCCACCCTACCCTGTACATTTTTGGACTGTGGGAGGAAACTGGAGCACCCAAGGGGATCCACGCAGACACAGGGAGAATGCGCAAACTCCACACAGACAGTCGCCCAAGGCAGGAATCGAACCGAGGTCCCTGGTGCTGTGAGGCAGCATGCCAACCACTGAGCCACTGTGCTTCCTTATAAATCCCACTATTTGAAAAAGTTGAACGCCTTTTCTTCTTCTCCCTTTCAAGACGAAGAGCAAAAAGCATTTGGTATCCAAACAAGTACCAACGAAACCAAACTGTCAGATAAATAAAACGTTTTGCTGTTTGTACTCAGTCTTGGCTTATTTGTGACTCTAGTCTTGCACAAACATGGGTGAGCCCTCATCCTCCTCAGAAATGTGCAAGTAAACCATTCTGACAACTCAAAACCACTGCACCCTTTCTGGAGTTTCCACTGAAGTTTAGAAGAGTGAGACAAGACAATATTGAAATATATAAAATTCTGAGGGAGATTGGACAGAATGCTTCACTGCATGAGCGAGTCTAGAGGTAGGGGGGCAGAGTTGCAAATTATAGATGCTCCATTTAAGATGGAGATGAGGAGTAATTTCTTCTGTCAATCTTTGGAATTCTCTTCCACCAAGAGTACTGGAAGCATTTTTTAAAAAATTCTTTTGTGGGATTTGGGTGTCACTGGCTAGACATTTATCCCGTGTCTGTGAGAGTTTCCTCTGGGTGCTACAGTTTCCTCCCACAGTCTAAAGATGCGCAGGTTAGGGAGGATTAGCTGTGCTAAGCCCCATAGTGTCCAGGGATGTGCAGGTTAGGGCGGGAATTAGCTGTGCTAAGTTACCCCATGGTGGCCAGGGATATGCAGGTTAGGTGGGTTAGCCACGGGAAATGAAGGGTGAGGGTAGGGGGTGGGTCTGGATGGGATGCTCTTCGGAGAGTTAGTGCAGACTTAACAGGCTGAATGGCCTCTTTCTGTAGGAATTCTATGATTCTATTGCTTATCCCTGAAGACTCAGCCACACAGCCCGAGTAGTATTAAATCGCCGGACTGCTAATCCAGAGACCCAGATAACTTCTAGGGACCAGAGTTCAAATCCCGCCACAGCAGGTGGAATTTGAATTCAATAAAAATATCTGGAATTAAGAATCTAATGATGACTGCGAATCCATTGCCGATTGTTGGAAAAACCCATCTGGTTCACTAATGTCCTTTAGGGAAGGAAACTGCCATCCTTACCTATTCTGGCCTACATGTGACTCTAGACCTACAGCAATGTGGCTGACACTTAACTGCCCTCTGGGCAATTAGGGATGGGCAATAAATGCTGCCTGGTCAGCGACGTCCTCATCCTGTGAATGAATAAAGGAAAAAAAATTGCTGTGGGTCTGGAGTCACATGGAGGCCAGACCAGGTAAGGATGGCAGTTTCCTTCCCTGAAGGATAGTAGTGAACCAGCTGGGTTTTTCCTTGGCAACTGGAAATAATAATTCCCAGATGATCATGAAATTCAAATTCCATGATGGGATTTGAACCCAGGTCCCCAGATCATTACCTTGGCCTGTGGATTAATAGTCTAGCAAGAATAGGTCATCTCCTCCCCTTGTATTTATTCAGGGGCTGGGATAGATGACAAGGGAGTCGAGGGTTACAGGAACTTGGAGCCGACAGCACAACCCGATCAGACATGACCTTATCGACTGACAAAGAGCAGTTTGGGGGTGCTGAATCAGCTCCCATTTCCTATGTCCTTACAGTTTTGATGGGGAAGAACTCTGGCCTCATTACATCACATCCAGGGAATTAGCATTTTGTTAAAAAAACCTACACAGATGACTTCAATTAGCCCTGGCCTTTTCAAGGGCTTTAAAAAACACAGTTCAGCTGGAAAGAGAGATGTGCGGACGGAGAGACAGAAGGAGAGAGAGAGAGAGAGAGAGAGAGAGAGAGAGAGAGAGAGAGAGAG
>JAHRHZ010000008.1:9037828-9094154 GCA_024137785.1 Ginglymostoma cirratum | reverse complement strand
TGCTTGGCCTGCTGTGTTCATCCAGCTCTACACCTTGTTATCTCAGATTCCAGCATCTGCAGTTCCTACTATCTCTGAGATATTACATTTAGTTCCCTCACCCAAATCCTAAATACATATAGTGAGTATCTGTGGTGTAAGCACTGATTCCTGCAGTACCTCACTCGTCACTGCCTGCCCCTCAGGGAAAATAAAAGACTCATTTATTCCTAATCTTTGTTTCAAGTCCGCCAAGCCCCCAATTCTATGGAACATTCCCTCGAGGCCGTGTACATGTGTAAGCTCTCTGATGTTTCACATACAGTGACTAGCATTAGCATGCCAATTGTGGCGATGACTTCAGGTTTAGGACATTAATACCCCATTCAGGCCTCAAAGTCGGGAAGAAAAGTAGAGGAAAGCCTGATCCTAAGTGTTTTAACTTTTACACACTAATCTCTTACATGGAACCTCTTTGAAAGCCTTCTGAAAATCCAAGTAAACCACATCTACTGGCTTCCTCAAATCAACCCTCAAAATATTCCAGCAAATTTCTCAAGCATAACTTCCACTTTGCAAATCTATGCTAATTCCATCCAATCCTGGTCATACAGCATGGAAACAGACCCTTCAGTCCAACCACTCTGTGCCGGCCATAATCCCAAACTAAACTAGTCCCACCTGCTGGCTTCTGGCCCATATCCTTCCAAACATTTCCTATCCATGTCCTTATCCAAATGTCTTTTAAACATTGTAACCGTACTCACGTCCACCACTTCCTGTGGAAGTTCATTCCACGCATGAACCATTCTCTATGTAAAACAAGTTGCCCCCCACCATGTCCTTTTTTAAATCTTTCTCCTCTCACCTTAAGAATATGCCCCCTCATCTTGAAACCCCCCAACCTCAGGAAAAGACACCGGCCATCCACCTTATCTATACTTCTCATGATCGTATGGACTTCTATAAAGGTCTTATTTTTATGAGGTCACCCCTCAACCTCCTACACTCCAGTGAAAAAAAGCCTGCCCAGCCTCTCCTTATAACTCAAACCCTCCATTTCCCAGCAACATCCTGGTAAATCTTTGCGAAGCCCTCTCCAGCTGAATAATATCCTTCCTATAATAGGGGAACCAGACCTGGACACAGTACTCCAAAACTGGCCTCACTGACGTCCTGTACAAATTCAACATAATGTACCAACTCACCAAGTGTTCTGCCATCACATCTTTTGTAATGGGCTCTAGCACTTGTCCCCACTGCTGTTGTCAAGTAAACTAGTCTATAATTCACTGTCTTCTGTTTGCCTCACTTCTTAGATTGTGGGACTACATTAGCTACCCTCCAATCCATAGGAACTGCTCCCATAGTTCAATGAACAACAATTTTTTTTCATATTGAGAGCCATTTCATAGAATCCCTACAGTACAGAAGCAGGCCATTCAGCCCATCGAGTCCACGCTGACCCTCCAAAGAGCAACCCCTCCCTACCCTCACCCTGCATTTCCCATCACTAATCCACTTAGCCTACACATCCCTGAACACTACATGGAAATTTCCCATGGCCAATCCACCTAACCTGCATACCTTTGGATTCGGGGAGGAAACCGGAACACCCGGAGGAAGCCCACGCAGACACGGGGAGAACGTGCAAACTCCACACAGATAGTCACACAAGACTGGAATTGAATGTGGGTCCCTGGCGCTGTGAGGCAGCAGTGTTAACCAATGAGCCACTGTGCCGCAGATTTGGGGGAGGGATGAGGGAAATAAAATAAAAATAAATTAGAGGAGCAGTTTTATTTCCGCCACCGGTTACCAGGAGACCAACCGATCATTATTGCTAAAAAAAACTCTGTATAACATTTGCTAAAGATAGCCTCTCTCAAACAAGCCCACTGTTAGAAGAGAACAAATTCTATACTGAGGATCACAGATATTTGTATTCAGACAAGCTCTGTGTTTAAAATCTGCACAGCCTCGAGCTTCAGCAACAAAACCACTTAAGAAGTCGGCCTGAAAACAGCAAGGCCTGGAGTGAGGTCTTTAAATATAATATAGGAAACAGAGATAGCCGCATACTCCCTTCCTGCCTGAACATCCCATACCATTCCCTAGGCAACCCAAGCAGATGTTGTGCTACTGAATTCCCCGGAGAGATTAATCAAAGCACAATTGCTAGGCAACGGCCTTTGTGCAAACATCCAAATCCTTCCCCCCCTCCCCCCCCCCCCCCCCCGCCCACTTTAGGCCTGAAAGCAAAACAAACATGGCTGCCACCTCAGTGTGCCATCTGTTGACACTTTTACAGTTCAGCGCGGTAAACAAAAGGCTTTGCAAGGCTCAGACTGCATTGTAACAACAGATAAACATCAGCTAAAATGTCCGCATTAATCAGAGCTGGGGAAGCAGTGAGGCAACAAACCATTTGACTTTATTGGCAGTAAGCGAACAGCTGCACAACAACCTACATTTACATAGTGCCTTTAACCTAAAAGAAATATCACAAAAGGCTTCACAGGAGCATCATAAGAAAGAAAACAAAAGAACATAAGAAATAGGAGCAGCAGGTGGCTATCTGGCCCACTGAGCCTGCTCTGCCATTCAATACGATCATGGCTGATCTTTTTAATGGGCTCAGCTCCACTTACCTGCCCGATCACCATAACCCTCAATTCCTTTACTGTTCAAAAGTCTATCTTTCCCTTAAATACATTCAATGAGGTAGCCTCAGCTGCTTCACTGGGCAGGGAATTCCACAGATTCACAACCCTTTGGGTGAAGAAGTTCCTCCTCAACTCAGTGGTAAACGTGCTCCCCCTTATTTTGAGGTTATGACACCAAGGTCCTGCTTGGAGAGAGAAATTTGTGGAGTCATAGGCACGGAAACAGACCCTTTGGTCCAACATGTCCATGCTGAACAAGTTTCCCAAACTAAACTCAGTCCCATTTGCCTGCATCAGGCCCATATCCTTCCAAACCTTTCCTATTCACGTACCTGTCCAAATGCCTTTTAAAAGTTGTAGCTGTACCTGCACCTACCACTTCGTCTGGCAGTTCATTCCACGTACACACCACCCTCAGTGTGAAAAGGTTGTCCCTCAGGTCCCTTTTAAAATCAATCAATCTCCTCTCACCTTAAACCTATGCCCTCTAGGTTTGAGCTCCCCTACCCTGAGGGAAAAATACCTTTTCAACGCCCCTCAAGATTTTATAAACCTCTTTAGAAAGGTCACCCCTCAACCTCCTATGTTCCAGCTTAAAAAAAAAAGTCCCAGCTTCTCCTTAAAACACAAAAGGGATGAAAGCCTGGTCACAGAGGCAACAACTTAAATAAGGGGAGCAAGGTTTAGGGTTGGGAAGTTTAGGGAGAGAATTGTAGAACTTGGGGCCTATGCAATTAAAAGGGGGTGCAATCCATGCCTTTAATGATTAAAGCAAGGATGTACAAGGCTGAGTGAAGTACAGGGAGATTGTGGGGTTGGATACTATGTAAATAGGGAGGGACAAGGTCATGGAGGGTTCCGAAAGGAAAATAATTTTCAAAATGTTTACCACATGTACCTGTGTAAACCTAGATTTTCGTAAATGCCAAACCATTACTTTTGACTGAGACGTTCTTAATCTTTCAAAAACCTCATGTAAATGTTGATCTTCGTTCCTCAAGGATGAAGACTCCAAAAATTTTAGAACCAAACTATGACTCTGGATGGAATGGATCAGGACACTAGAAATCACAACTTAATCAAATCACAAAATCATCATGCCACCCCAACTCCCGACTTTGGGGATGGAGTGGGAGTTTCTTCAAGCTTATAGGTGAGATGGTAGGCACCTAATGGTAGGGCCTTTCAGATGTTATATGATTAGTATTTACATGATATCAATGAAATGTAAAGAAATTGAGTAAATTGATTCATAAATATGGGTCTACACAATCCATATCTGAAATGTGAAGACAAAGCACTGGCGGGGGGGGGGGGGGGGTGCACAAGTGAGAGAGGGAAAAAAAAGCAAGCGAGAGAGAGAAAAAAAGAGCGAGAGTGAGAGAGAAAAGAGCTAGAAAAAAAAGACAGAGAGAAGCATGAAAGAAAGAACATTGTTTGGCAATTAAAACAACTTTGCTCATGTTTTTGTCATTTCTACTCGAAGTTATTCCGATGATTATCTTAAAAAATGATGGAAACTCGATGGTAGAATCTTATTGTAAAATAGACGAGTAAAATAAAATGAAGACTGCTGCCAATTGTAAGTAAACCCTATGATTAGAAACTTCTCACATGAGGGAGTGACATTTGAGAGGTGATTTTACTCAAGTGAATATTTTCAGTCTGATTCATACTGGCTCAAATCAAGCATGTGCCAATCTCAAAAATTCTATTCATTTAAACTCAACTGTCAGTTTTCTTTCTTAACTTATATGGAATTGGTCTACAAAAACATAACTTTTAATTGGGGATATACAGCAAATTAAGAAACAACAAACACCTTAAGTCTGCAAATGTGTAAGTCAATGGAAACTTAAATTTTTCAACATTATAATACAGGAGGCATGAAAGGGCGCTGACTCACTACTTCCTGTTTCAGTGAATGTCAGAAGCAGGTACTCAGGTCAAGGGGTCTACATCAGGGTCCAGTGGGGGGCTACAGCCAGGAACAGCACCTGTGACTTTTTAATCCCCACTGAAGCCTCGGCTGTGGGTCACTATCAATACCAACGTCTTCACTGATAAGCAAACAGATCCGATAACACAAAGGTGTAGTACAATAGGCCCCATTGACTGGGTGGTTCAGTTTAGTCTGCACACAACCCTTTAACCTTACTGGGGTGGAGTTAGGTGGGGATTTGAATTCAGCAATGGAACAACAGCCTGGCTCCATCCTCCCTTAGTAGATATTTTCTAATATCACAGAAAACAGGAGCAGGCGTAGGCCATTCAATATGGTCATCCAACTCAGTCCCCTTTACCCACATTCTCCCCATAACCTTTTGATCCCCTTAACCCTAGGAACTACATCTAACTCCTCTTTGAAAACAGTCAGTGTTTTGGCCTCCACAGTTTTCTGTGCAGAGAATTCCACTCTCTGGGGAAAGACAATTCCCCTCACCTTAGTCCTAAATGTTTCACCATGTACTGTTAATCTGTGATGCCCGATACTGAACACCCTGGTCACTGAAAACCTCCTTCCTGCATTTGCCCCATGTGGTCCAGTTGGAAATTTATAGGCTTCTACAAAATCCATTCCACTCCTAATTTCTAAACTAACCAACCTGCTGCACCATTTCTGAATCAGATGAGACTTGAACCCAGACCTCCAGGGTTAAAGATAGTGACACAACCAGTGCGCCATAAAAGCCCTTCCACATTCCTCTTGTGAGCCAGAGGTTCTGTCAGTCCCCAGCAAGTTCCAAGTGAGGGAGATCTCCATTAACAGTGTAAGGCATCCCCCTCAATGTGGCCAAAATGATCACTGTGGAGACAATGGGTTGTATTGTATTGGGGCAACGATCAAGGCTCTTTTGAGTTTGGCATACAGAATTGCAGTGTGGTCACCCCAGAGAAGAAAGATACGAGATTGCTAGAGAAATTTCAATACCTTCCAGATTCTGTGGGAGGATCTTTAAATAAGTGCTAGTGACACCTTGAAGTGAGTTTCACAAGCATCCTGGCAAAACTCCTACAAGGCCAACCTGGACACCGTGCTCACGTGTCTGTAAACCATCCCCAACAGACAGTAACTGTTTTTTTCCTTCACAGATGCTGCCAGACCTTTTGAGCTTTTCCAGCAACTTCTATTTTTGTTCCCCCAACAGATCCCGTCGTCTCAACTGGCCGACATCCCTGGAGAAGGCAATGAAAATTCTTCAAGATGATGATGTGAAGCTCTCTTTGAAGGGAGGAGCTTGCTATCATTCAAAATCATAGCACCCCTACAGTGTGGAAGAAGGCCAGTCAGCCCATCGTGTCCACATCAATCCTGTGAAGGTCATCCCACCCAGGCCCACTCCCCAAATCTGCACTTCCCCAACGTAATCCACCTAGCCGACACATCCCTGGATGCTGTGGGGCAATTTAGCATGGCCAATCCGCCCTGACCTGCACATCTTTGGACCGTGGGAGGAAACCGGAGCACGCGGAGGAAACCCACTCAGACACAGGGAGAACGTGCAAACTCCACACATACAGTCGCCCAAAGGTGGAAACAAACCCGGGTTAGTTTTATTGGTTGTGGGTATGGGGTGCTTTACATTCATCAGTAGCTGCCCTAGCAAACTGAGGCATATAAATAACAAGTGAGACAGAATACCAACGCTTCACCAGAAGCGCACTGATGATGTTACCCAGAAGGATGACGAAACGCCTACGATCAAACACACCGGCTCGGCCAGCATGTCTACAACCTCAGAGCCACCCTAAGGGTGTGACCACATAACCACTGTCAATTGCTGTAAAAACCTCATCCGGTGCCCTTTGGGGAGGGAAATCTGCCATCCTTACCTAGCCTGACCAACACGTGATTCCAAACCCACAGCAACGTGCTTGACTTCCAACTGCCCTCTGGGCAATTAGGGATGGGTAATAAATGCAAAGCACTCATTCTGTGAGCAAATAAAGAAATTCAGCCTATATCCCACCAGTTCCATACATGATTACTGGCTGTCAAAGGCAGAACAGGGGAGACAATGGCCTACTGGTATTAATTGCTAGAATATTAATCCAGAGAGCCAGGTAATGCCCTGGGGACCCAGTTTCAAATCCTGCCACAGCACATGACGAAATATAAATCCAAATCAAAAAAAATCTGGAATTAAGAGTCTAATGAAACCATTGCCAATTGTTGGGAATAAAACCAATCTGGTTCAATTATGCCCTTTAGGGAAGAAATTCTGCCATCTTTAACCAGGTCTGGACTACATGGGACTCCAGACTGACAGCAATGTGGCTGACTCTTGACTGCCCTTTGGGCAATTAGGGATGGGCAACAAGTGCTTGCCAGGCGCCATGTGAATGAATAAACAAAAAAAAAACTGTTAAAACTACAATGCCCATCAGTCAGAAGCACAGAAATGTACACCCAATAACCAAACAACCTCCTCAGTAAACTAAACAAATCCAATTTAAAAAAAGGCACACTTTACATGTGTACTAGCTACAGTAAGATGTGTTAATTTCAAGTCTGGGGGTGGGGATTGGTTGAAATGACCAAGGGGTTGAAAATTAAAATCCGAAAGAACTGCAGATGCCGTAAATCAGAGACAGAAGTGGAAATTGCTGGAAAAGCTCAGCAGGTCTGGCAGCGTGCGTGGTGAGAAATCAGTTAACATTTCGGGTCCAGTGACCCTTCCTCGGAACCTGAGGACTAACTGGGAGTAAAGGTGTTTTCGTGCCACAGGGGTTGGAGTGCATTAACAGACCCCAAAATGGCATTAACTTATGCATCTAATTTAAATTAAAGTCTAACTTATATCTGAGATTGCATTGAACTTTTTGGATGTTTCTCCTCTTTAAAGTGAAATGTGGGCTAGCATTTGTCGTCCATTCCTAATTGCCCTTGAACTATGGGGGGGCATGGTGGTCCTGTGGTTAGCACTGCTGCAACAATTGGATTACAGTATACAGTATATAGTTTTCCTTATTAAAGAGAAAAGGGTCTAAGTGCATTGGAAGCAGTTCAGAGAAGGTTTACTTGTTGAATTCCTGGCATGGGTGAGATATCTTATGAAAAAAAGTTAGACAGACTGGGCCTGTAGGTGGTATACATTGGAGCTTAGAGGCTCAGGGGTTAGCACTGCTGCCTCACAGCACCAGGGACCCGGGTTCAATTCCACCCTCGGGCGAGTCTGTGTGGAGTTTGCACATTCTCCCCATGTCTGCGTGGGTTTCCTCTGGGTGTTCCGGTTTCCTTCCATAGCCCACAGATGTGCAGGCTTGGTGGATTAGCCTTGGTAGATGCGGGGTTATGGGAACAGGGTGGGGGTCTGGGTGGGATGCTGATTGGAGGGTCAGTGCGTATCTTGATGGGCTGAATGGCCTGCTTCCACACCATAAGCATTGTATCATTCTATGAATGGAGTGTCTTGCTAGGGCAGTTAAGAGGGCAATTGCTGTGGTTCTGGGGGTCACGTGTCGACAGGGTAACAACAGCAGGTTTCCTTCCCTGAAGGAGAATTTGTGGAGCAAAATGACATTCTATGATAACCAATATGTGTCACCATTACTCCCACTAACTTTCAATTCCAGATTTTATTACAGCAAACCTTTTATTCCACATAATCCATGTAAAAACAGACACTAAGTAACAGAAATGCAATGCGGGGCGGGGGTGGGGGGGGGGCACATTCATCATTGTTACACTTTAATTACGGCATAAAAATCACTTTAACAATAAACAACTAAATAAAACGTACCAGCAAAGAACCTTCTCACTCGCGCCCTCAACCAGCGACTCAAACATCACAGAAATCACAATAACGTAGTAAAACTTTGCGGTCTTTAAGGGATATAATTTTTGCCGGTTTATCAAGGATGCCAATTCGTAAAGTGCCGGTTAAAACCAAGTTTGCTAATAATTAAAATCAGCTGGCCATGATATGATTTGAACCCAGATCCCAAGAACGTTCGCCTGGCCCTCTGTATGGATCACTAGTCCAGTGGCATCACCACTATTCCACCATCTCTCCCCTGAAGGAGCAGACTATGAGCTTATTTTGCTCGTCTCTGTCTCTGTCTCTGTGAGAGAGAAAGAGAGAAAAAAAGGAGGGAAAAGAGACGAGAGAGACAGAGAGCAAGAGAGAAAGGATGGGGGAATGGGGGGGGGAAGAGGGGTTTGGGGAAAAGGGAGGAGGAGATGGGGAACAGTGGGGGTAGGGGAGGTGAGAAGGGGGAAGAAGGAGCAAAAGAAGCAGAGGTTATAGATGCAAAAAAAGACTAGTGAGAGATGGAGGGAGATATATATATATAGTATTCATTCCCTTGAGACTGTTACTTTTTTCCAATAAGATTATGGTTCACCTGCATCTCAACCAAATTCACTGAATCCTGCTGCTGCAGGAAGATTTGAATTCACAACCTTGGGCTAGACCAGCATCATTATCCACAGTGGAGCTGAGAGAACAGCCGACATTGTGTAAAACAATAAGAAAGATGTAGCCACGACTCAAAGTTGCCGCAGCTATTGCATTCACTTACCTTCATAGCAGTCCCGGACAGTGTCAAAATATACATAGTACTGGTCATTGGTGAAAAACAACAGGCTCAGCCACGAGTCGAAAGCATAGATGGGGACAATGAAGAGGATTCGAACAATGTAGCGCTGCTCATTTGGGGTGCTGTAACATCGCAGGTGCATGTAGATCTGCCAAGTCAAAACGAGACAGCGTTGTCAGCACAGGAGAGGGTAGGGCTGCAGAGTGGAACAGAGCCAAATGTGGGGCAAGCTTAAAATAATTGGCAGCGCAGAATTTCCATCACAGAATACTACGGCAGAAAATAAAGCTGAAAACGAACATTTAAAGCTGTGAAACTGGGTTATTAACTTTCAGTCCACCCTTGGTGGTTTGCCAGATTCTACAATAAACGTTTCACATCCAAATCGACAGCAGGTTTAGGACAACACGATTAACTATTCTCCTTTAATCTTTCATGGGATGCAAGTGTCACTGTCCCTAACGGCCCTTGAACTAAGTGGCTTGCTAGCACATCTCACAAGAGTCTCATGTCAGCCAGGCCAGGGCCAGAAGGGAGCTCTCCTTCCCTCAAAAGGTCATTAGAGAACCAGATTCAACATTGTCCCCATCAGGAAGACTAGCTTTACATTCCAGGTTTATTTAAAATCAGTTATAAGTTCCACTAGCTCTCATGGTCCCATAGCCTCTAGATTACTAGGCTGTGACATTCACAGCATACTATCACCACCACCCGCCTACGTTACTGCTTTAATTCCCAAAATTGACAGCAGTTATCCTTTATAGATCATGATCCAGATTGCATGCTTTACCCAGCAAAGGGGTAACTCCACAGGAGGTCACAGTGAGCTGCCAACTTATGTTGCTGATCCCTTTTGGTCTGAAGAAGTCACATGGTTCCACATGGGAAAATGCGGAACTGTCCACAATAGGACTCAGTTCACTTTGCAGGTTGCAGCTTGGGCCCTGCGGTTCTGCATTGCGCCAAGAACGGACCCTCCAGGATTGTCCTGTCGTTTGCAGCAGACCTCAGTCTGGCACTGGCGTGAACACACTCCACAAATAAACCATTGGGATGTCAACTTTTATCTCCTTTGGTAAAAGAGTTAATTAACAAAGGTTGGGGATGGTGGGAGCAGGAGGAAATGGCTGTTCAACAGTCGGGAAGTATCCAGTGGGACATCGTGGGACAGCTCCAACAACAAGCTGCTTGCTTTATTGCTAACCCAACATTCCATCTCTTCACCACCAACACAGTTAGCTCAGTCAGCTGGATGGCTGCTCCATAATGCACAGTGTTTGCAATGACACAGGTTCAATTCCTGTGCTGGCTGAGATTCCCATAAAGACGTAGCCTCTCCTTTGATGTTTGGTGACCCTTTGGCTAACCTCCCCACTGTCTAGGTTGTATGGTAACTCTTTCGCATGGGCAGCAAGACCCACTACATTAAACCACCAAGTCTCCTTTGACAGCACTTTCCAAATCCATGGCTGCTAACGCCCAGAAGGGCAGAAACATGGGAACACCGCACTCTGCAAGTTCCCCTCCCAAGCCATGCAGCATCCTGACATAGGAAATATTTCACTGTTCCTTCAGCGTTGCTGGGTCAAAATCCTAACAACACTGTGAGACTGCAAAAAAGGCAGCTTGCCACCTTTGAGGGCAGTTAGGGATGAGCCGTAAAGGCTGACTCAGCCAGTGATGCCTGCATTCCCATGAAAGATTAAGGTAAAATAGAGAGTGTTTACTGTCACCGTGTGGATGGATGAGTTGGGCAGTCAGTGACAGGAAGTTTGTTTCGTTTGTGTGAATGTAACTTAAAAAAGGTGCAGGAGCGGTCCATAAAACCCACTCTGCTGTTCGATATGATCTTCAACTACAATTTCCCTTCTATGTCTAAACTCAATACCCTCCCTCCCCACCCCCAAGAGATAAAATATCCGTCTCTCAGCTTTACATGTATTCACCAACAAAGCCTCCATAATCCTCTGGCTAGGAAGCTCCATCGATTAAGAGTCCTTTTGAGTGAGGAAGCTTCTCGCTGTCTCTGTCCTATATGGTTGACCTCCTTATCCTGAGGTTTTGCCCCCATGAGGGGGGGAAGAGGTGATTGCAGACAGGAAGGCATGATGTGCCCTAACTAGAGCTGGCAAGCCAACTATAATAAGCCAGAGTACCCTAAGAGGTGTCAAATCACAGGACTATCCGAGGCCCTTTTCTGGAATATTCAGAATTTCCAGACTGTGTGGGTATGTATTAGCATTATTGCAAGGAGACCACCATTTGGCCCATTAAGTATATCCCCAGGTATCTTGGTGTAACCCAGTCAGTCTCATTCTGTTGTGTCCCTGGCCCAGTACTGTATACAGTACTCTACATGTGGTCTCGCCAATGCCCTAATTAACTGAAGCATAACCTCCCTCCTTCTATATTCAATTCCCCTCACAAACAATAATATTCCATAGGGTTGTTCTCTCATTAGAGAGTGATGACCAGTGGTGGTTTAACCTGATGGTCACCACGGCTCAGGGGAGGAGAGAGGTTGAGATGGAGAGTCCTTCAATGGGAACCTCAGCTGAACCCAAGTTGTTGGTGCCAGGAGGCATTGCCAAATCCAGCCCTCTGAACAGCGTATCTACCAATACAATATGAGCATCAAGCAGGTAACAGAAGGTTGGAGAGTGATGTTTTTAAAAATTCTTCCATGGGATGTGGGCATCACTGGCAGTACCCACTGCCCCTCCCCAAGGCATGGTGGCTCAGTGGTTAGCAGTGCTGCCTCACAACACCAGGGACCCGGGTTCGATTCCACCCTCAGGCGAGTGTGTGTGTGTGTGTGTGTGCCCGTGCCCATGCTAAATTGCCCCACAGTGTCTAGGGCTGTGCAGGCAAGGTGAGTCAGCCACGGGAAATGCAGGGGTTTTAGGGTAGCTTGGGGAGGTGGGTCTGGGTGGGATGCTCTTTGGAGAGTATGTGTGGACTTGATGGGTCTAATGGCCTGTTTCCACAATGTAAGGATCGTAAAATTATATACACAGGAAAAAAAACAAAAAAGTTGCTGGAAGAGCTCAGCAGGCCTGGCAGCATCTGTGAAGGGAAAACAAAAAGAGTTAATGTTTCAGGTCTGGTGACCCATCCATGGCCAATTCAGAGGGTGCTTAAGATCCAACCACATTGTTGTGCGTCTGGAGTCACATGGAGGCTGGACCAGGTAAGGAAGGCAGATTTCCCTCCCTGAAAAGAATATTAATAAACCAGATGGGTTTTTAAAATCATAATCAGCAATATTCAGACTAGCATTCAATGTCAGATTTATCAGTTGAATGTTAATCCCATGAGTTGCTGTGGTGGGAATCGAACCAGTGTTGCTACAGTACTGGTCTGAGCCTCTAGATTACTGGTCCAGTGATGTTACCATGATTTTACCATCTCCCTCGGCCACTCTAGGAATGAGAGAGCAGGCGAGCAGCAGGAAAGCAAGGTAATAAAATCCATAATGTGCTCCAATATGATGACCACTTATTCCTCTCTCTGGGAGTGACTCACACCATTAATTTAAAATCCAATAAGCATTGAAAGTAGGAAGTGTATTTTTATTTTTCCGTAATTTTTAAATGGTGGATTGGAATGCGAAAAAGACGGCTTTAAAAATCAAGGACTACTGAAGGTTTGCAGCATGATTTTTTTTTTACAAGCAAGCAAGCTGACACTCATCATAAGCACTGCTTATACACCTACTGGTTCAAGCAGGATGTGGTACAGATGAACTGGGATATGTACAAATGGAGTTCAGGCCAGTATCTGATTAACTGGTCTCTAGTCCATAGGCAGAAAGCCTTTGTCATCAACTGGTCTAACAATAGCGCAATTAACAGCTCAGGTAGCTGAACAGACTGGGACTGCGAAAGAGATAGGGAGGTGCCATCAGATTCCCACAAGCTCAGGAGGTCTCTCTGTTCTCTGCAGTAAAACCACCTTAAACACAAAGAAAACCAGTTCATGTTTCCCTCAGCACCTACTGTAAGCTATGATTTTTTAAATGAATGAGTCAGAGACCTTTTTAGATGTTTGAAACTGTAAACCGATGAAAGCATCCGGGAGAAGGGAGGAAGAAACTGGTCCAGTGATGTTACCATGATTTTACCATCTCCCTCGGCCACTCTCGGAATGAGAGAGCAGGGAGAGTAGCAGGAAAGCAAGGTAATAAAATCCATAATGTGCTCCAATATGATGACCACTTATTCCTCTCTCCGGGAGTGACTCACACCATTAATTTAAAATCCAATAAGCATTGAAAGTAGGAAGTGTATTTTTACTTTTCCGTATTTTTTAAATGGTGGATTGGAATGCGAAAAAGACGGCTTTAAAAATCAAGGACTACTGAAGGTTTGCAGCATTTTTTTTTTACAAGCAAGCATTCAGAGTAGTACAAGAAACATCCCAGCAGATCCTGTGATGTGGAACCACTGCTCTCCCATTTATCCCTCCACCCATAATACCCACGTTGTTTTCCTGTGTGTGTATCTACATATGTGTAAGGGGGAAGTTTATAAAGGAGGAAGTTAGGCTTTTAGCTAATAGCTGTTGACAGCTCAAGTTTGTTTTTGTCTGTTTGTGACGAATTAGACTAATAAAGATGATAAATAACAACCTTTGTTGAGTACAGATACCTGATTTGCACCTCAATCAGAGTCTGAGAATCAGGTAAATTGAGGAATTTTGCTTACTTCTATAGAATCATTAACTTTTGTACAGGCTCCAAAAAGAACAGGACTCCATTTCCAGTGCACTGCCCCACTGAAGTGCAGCAGAGTGGAAGTGGGTCAAGTAAAATGAAGGGCGAAGTGGATTCCAAAAACTAAAGAGGCACTTCTTCAAATTGACGGTGGGGAAAAGGAAAGAGACAGGAGACAGCTACAACTAAGATTTAGATCAACGCACCTAGGCCCACTAGTCTGCAAACATACACCACCTCTACAAGGCGATAAACAAGCACAAAGATGGGGTGATCTTATACTGATCAACAACACACCATTCCAAAGAGAACCCTACCCAAAGAAAACACCAGCCCTGGCAAGATAAGGTTAGGTTTTGTTTAAAGACAAACAGATTTAAAAACATTGCACAGAGTCACACAGCACAGAAACAGACCCTTCGGTCCAACCCGTCCATGCGGACCAGGTTTCCTAAACTGAACTAGTCGCATTTGCCTCCATTTGGCACATTTCCCACAAAATCTGTTATCCATGTACCTGTCCAAAAGCCTTGTAAATGTTGTAATTGTACCAGCCTCCACCACTTCCTCTGGCAGCTCATTTCATACACGCACCACCCTGTGGGTGAAAAAGTTGCCCCTCAAGTCCCTTTTAAATCCTTCCCCTCTCACTTTAAACCTGTGCCCTCTAGCTTCAGCTCCTCTACCCTGAAAACAAGTTGCTTGCTATTCACCTTATCTAGGCCCTTCATGACTTTATAAACCTCTATAAAAAGGTCACCCTTCAGTTGCCTACGATCCAGGGGGAAAAAAAAGGTCCCAGGATATCTGGCCTCTCCTTTTAACTCAAACCCTCCAGTATCAGTAAAACCCTCGTAAATCGTTATTGAACTGGAAAGGGGTGCAAATACATCCTTCCTGTAGCATTGACAAATGTGATTTTAGCTGTTCACAGAACTTAGCAGTCCCGATTTTTGGGGGCGGGGGGGGGGGGGGGAGGCGCAAAATTACCCCACCCCAAATGCTTTCAATTTGCATTTTGCTTCTTAGTAAAACAGAGCCACGGAGATAAGTGCAGCGACACTCTCTCATAATAACCATGAGACACACAGGGCTTTGCTTCTATTGGTGCTGTAGAGACAGGGCTGCCATTGAGAATCCCCTCATCCAAAGGAAGAAAAAGTGTGTGTCTCTGCTGTTGCCGGGCAACCGGCTCCCGGTGCTGACGTCTGTGGTTATCAGGGAAACAGCTACAGGTGCTGCCATTCAGTTACACGGCAGTGAAACAACATTGATATCGTGCCTTTTGCGTCATAAAAACCCAGGGGCAGTCTAAAGGGCGTTGCAAAACAAGCTTGACCCTGTACAAGCTACACAAGGAGATATGGACCAAAGGCGTGGTCAAAGAAATAGGTCTTCAAAAAGGAGGGCAGTGGGATGGAGATGGGTTTAGGGAAGGAATTTCAGAGCTCGGGGCCCAGGCAACTGAAGGCATGGCCGCCAATTGTGCAGAAAATCAGAATGTCCTGCAGAACCAGAGGAATGTGATTATAGGACGGTTGTGGGGTTGGAGCAGATAACAAAGAAAGGGAAAACTGAGGGTCCATGAAGGAAATTGAACATGAGGACAAGAGGTTTCACAGTCATGTGCGAGTGAGGGAGTTTTATGGCAGTGGGGAGCTAGATGGCAGAGTGAATCACAGAATTACCTCCAGTTTGGAAGCAGGTCATTCACCCCATCAAGTCCGCACCAACCCTCCGAAGAACATCCCACCATCCCCTATCTAGCCCCGTAACCTTGCGCTTCCCGCGGCTAATCCACCTAGCCTGCATATCCCTGGACACTATGGCTATGCTTAAAATTGCCCCAATTCCCCTAACCTGCACATCAGAAGAAACCAGGCCACCTGGAGGAAACCCACATAGACACAGGGAGAATGTGCAAACTCCACACAGACATACAACCACCCAAGGGTGGAAGTGGACCCGTGTCCCTGGCAGTAGTGCTAACCACTGAGCCACTGTGCTTCCTGTGATGGGAGCAGCCCCTCTGTCCAAGACCTTAACTCAATAGGCCTCCAGGTGCCAAATAAAGTGAAGACCACGAGATAACAAGCATGGGGCTGGATGAACACAGCAGGTCAAGCAGCATCATAGGAGCAGGAAAACTTGACGTTTCGGGCCTAAACCCTTCATCAGAAAATCCTGCTCCTGCTCCTATGATGCTGCTTGACCTGCTGTGTTCATCCAGCCCCATGCTTGTTATCTCGGATTCTCCAGCATCTGCAGTACCTTTTATCTCTGATACAAAGTGAAGACCACCCCTGGTTCTGCTCCTCCTGGAGAAAATAAAGAATAGGCTTGGACAGATTACTAGGCCCTTCCACTGGAAGGCCAAATATCATAGTTCCTTTTGCTGGTGGAACTCACAAGAGACTGCAGAAATAAATCTCCCCAGTAAGTGGTCACACCTCAAGACTTCCTTTTTTTAAAACAATGGTTTAAACAAAGGGTTTAACTTCTCTTTATTCTCCAGCTGACAAATGCCAAGGTCAAGGTCCTACGTGCAGGATAGAGTCACCTCTGAAGTAAGTGGTAGTGGCAGGAAAAGACCACAGGATCCCAAGCGTAGGGTAACAGTACTGGCTTGGTATTCTACAGGCGCCAGCTGCTACTCCAGAGACACAGGTTCAAACCTCCTCACTGGAGCTGGGGAATTTATATTGGTTTGATTAATTAAAAACTCAAGGATTATAATGACCATGAAACTATTATCAGCTGTTGCACAAACCTATCTGCTCACTGACATCCAACAAGGAAATGAGCTGTCCTGGCCTGCAGGTGACTCCAGAACTACAAACACAGTGGTTAACTCAAATGCCATCTGAGTTGACAGATGGTTTTCCTCTTCATTCAGGGAACAGGGACATTGCTAACTGACCATCCCAAATTGCTGTGGGGAAAATGGTGCGGAGCTGCCTCCTCAAACCATTACAACCCTCACGTTCTAGGTACCATTGGGAAGGAGTTCCAGAATTGGGATGCAGCAATAATGAAGAAACAGCGATATATTTCCAAGTCAGGGTGGCGTCAGGCTTGGAGGGGAATGTGCAGGTGGGGTGTGTTCCCACGCACCTGCCAACCTTGTCATAGAATTGCTGCAATGGCTGACCCAGCTAACTTACACACCCCTGGACAACATGGGCAATTTAGCATGGCCAATCCACAATTCAGACCGTGGGAGGAAACCCACACAGACACAGGGAGAACGTGCAAACTCCACACAGACACACTGAGACACCCAAGGGTGGACTTGAACCCGGGTCCCTGGCGCTATGAGGCAGCAGTGCTAACCACTGAGCCACTGTGCCACCTTGTATTTTGTATTTCAGATTCCCCGTGTCTGCTTTTATTTGAGAAAAGAAATAGAGAGAAGAGAGAGAGAGAGAGAGAGAGGAGCTTGGACCCGTTTGAGATAATCCACTTAGTAGAGCTGTCCAAAGGTATTCATTCACAGCACCGGTCAGGGGAACAAGCACAAGACTCACCAACATGACAGTGAATGAAGCTGCTCACTGGACCTTACTCTGATGGAGAATTCACGCACGCGGTAACACACAGGCAGCAAGTAAGGACTTGCCCGTCAGCTTACAAGCTGCAGTTTGAATCAAAAAAACCGATGGAACGAGAAGAGAGAAGGTCAAGCTGAAAGAAAACAAGAATCTCCCAGAGATGGCAGTTTTTCTGTTCAGTCCTGCACCATCCTCTTTTTAAACAGAGGGTAAGGGGGAGTTTAAAAAGAAAAAAAATGTGAGCAGAGAAATGGGAAAGCACAAAGAGGGCATGCAAAACAGATTAAAAATTAGCAAGAGCAAGACTGAACAATAACAGAGTGGAGAGCATGCACAGAGACAGGAGAAAATAAATGCTGTCAGCATCATACAAGTCAACAATCTACCCATGTGGATTCCACAGTCATTTCGTTTGGAGACATTTTGTCCCATGTTGACTTTCCCTCATGAGTCAGGCACCTGACTGGCCACCCTCAACAAAATGGCTTTAGGTGTCTGTATTGTCTTAGAACCATAGACCTGTACAGCACGGAAACAGACGATTCGGACCAACTCATCTGTGCTGACCAGATATCCTAAATTAATCTAGTCTCATTTGCCAGCGTTTGGCCCTTTTCCCTCCAAACCCTTCCCGTTCATGTACCCATCCAGATGCCTTTTAAACGTTGTAGTTGGACCCGCCTCCACCACTTCCTCTGGCAGCTCGTCCCATACACGCACCACCATCTGTGTGGAAAAAGTTGCCCCTTTAGGGCCCTTTTAAATCTCTCCCCTCTCACCTTAAACCTATGGGCCTCTAGTTTAGGTGTTCCCTACCCTGGGGGAAAAGGCCTTGGCTACTGACCCTATTCGCACCCCTCACAATTTTATAAACCTCTCTAAAAGGTCAGCGCTCAGCCTCTGACTGATCTAATAAATCAGAGCAAACCACTTGAGAAATAAAACTACTGGGAGGGGAAACTGGCTAGGAGTGTTCCGTAGGAAACAACAGGACATGACAGTTCCAAATTCCTGCACAGGCTGTTTGTATTGTCACACTTCAAACAGAAAAGAGGGCACAGAGGAACTTTCCAAGAAGTCTGCAAGGCTCCAAGGAGAGGCCAAAATAGAGCCGGTGTTAAACAGGGGAAATGATCATTACAAAGGATTACATGGTATGTATCGCACAGAATAAGCTCATTCTATTATTTATAACCTCTAGGATTCTCCTCTCACCCCCTAAACACTGTATCCTCATATGCCTAAAAGAATTAAATGGGCTGAAAAAAGAAACAGAAATTGCTGGAAGAGTTCAGCGGGTTTGGCAGCGTCTGTGTAGAAAAGCAGAGTTAATGTTTCAGGTCCAGAGAATGGGTTTCAGAAGTCCAGTCCTGAAGAAGGGTCACTGGACCCGAAACGTTAACTCTACTTTCTCCTCACAGATGCTGAACTCTTCCAGCAATTTCTGTTTTTCTCAGCATCCACAGTTCTTACGTTTTTTTTTAAAATAATGGGCCAAATGCTTTTCTATTTCTGTTATCAGAATGTGCTCACTACATGTGGCCTGGGCCGGAGCACAAACATTACCCCCATTCTATCAGAGGGTTATTTCCTCACTTTTTGGGAATTAGATTCACAGAATCCCTACAGTGTGGAAACACAGCATTTGGCCCATCGAGTCCACAATGGCCCTCTGAAGAGCATCCCACCTAGACCCTGTGACCCTGCAGTTCCCATGACTAATCCACTGTCTGTACATACCTGAACACTATGGGGTAACTTAGCGTGGCCAATCCACCCTAACCTGCACGTCTTTGGACTGTGGGAGGAAAGCCATGCAGACACTGGGAGAACGTGCAAACTTCGCACAGACAGCTGCCAAAGACTAGTACTGAACCCGGGTCCCTAGCACTGAGAGGCAGCAGTGCTAACCACTGAGCCACACCTTAATATGCCCTCTAGTCTTGAAATCTCTCTATCCTAGGGAAAAGGCACCTACCATTAACCCTATCTATACCGCTCATGGTTTAATAAATCTCTATAAAAGGTCACCTCTCAACCTCCTATGGTCCAGTGAAAAAAAGTGCCAGATTTTCTTTATAATTCAAACCTTCCATTCCTGGCCACATCCTGGTAAACCTCTTTTGAACTGTCTTCAGTTTAATACCACCCTTCCTATAGCAGGGCCACCTCCTGTGTGCAAATTGATGAGATAGCTCGTCATTAAACAAGGGACCTTACTGAGTGCCAATTGGTTATAGAGTCATAGGTCATAGGGTCATACAGCTCCACAGCAATGGAAGCAGACCTTTCCATCCAACTCGTCCATACCAACCAAATATCTTAAATTAATACAGTCCCACTTGCCAGTATTTGGCCATATCCTTCTAAACCCTTCCTATTCATATCCCATCCAAATGTCTCTTAAATGTTGTAATTGTACCAGCCTCCACCACTTCCTCTGGCAGCTCATTCCACACATGCACCACCCTCCGCATGAAAATGTTGCCCCTTAGGTCCCTTTAAAATCATACCGCTCTCAACCTATGCCCGCTAGTTTTGGACTCCCCCACTCTGGGGAAAAGACCTTGGCTATTCATGCCCCTCATGACTTTATAAACCTCTATAAAGGTCACCCCTCAGCCTCCAACGCTCCAGCCTCCAGGGAAAATAGCCCCAGTCTACTCAGCCTCTCCCTTGTAGCTCAAATCCGCCAGTCCTGGCAACACCCTTGTAAATCTTTTCTGAAACCTTTCATGTTTCACAACATCCTTCTTATAGCAGGGAGATCAGAACTGAACACAGTATTCCAAAAGTGGCCCTAACCAATGTCCTGTACAGCCAGCACAACTCCTGCCAGGGAATTAAAATTAGGGCTTACATATCACAATACAAGGACTAACAAAATACAATGAGTTTAAGAGAAAAGAATATTTCTGATAAAGCATTAGTCTGGTTTGGCTTTGTGGAGCTTTGCTGAAACTATTAGCTGGATCGTTAGATGAAGAACCTTCCTGTGTGCAAATTGGCTGTTTCTCAGTCCTACAGGTCTACTCTTGACGAGTAAGGCACTGCAAAGCATTAAGCCTTCTGAAGCAGGGGTGGGGGTGATAAAATGGATCCAAAGTCATCCTTTGGCTTGACACAAAGTGGCGTTAACTAGAACATTCTAATGGGTGGCACCGGGCGGTTCGGCGGAGACAAAGAAAACTACGGCAAAGCGGTCAGCCTTACCTGGTGGCACGTTAGGAGGAGAGCTGTCCATACAAAGAATCCTGAGATGCCCTGTGCCGCTGTGGTCATGAGGAATATCGGCTCCTCCAGCACCGTCGGAGAGTCAGGCAGCCACGAAACGCTGGGGTCCGCTGTGGTGCTGCCGGCGGCGGGCTCCGGAGCTGACATCGCCGCGGAAACCATGCTGACGCTCCCGGAGATGTTGCTCGGCCTACTGCTCATCTGCGTGGACAGGGAGAGAAATGGGGGGCGGAGGGGGAGGTGAGCAGGGCAGCAAGAAGGTGGGTACGGTCACACTGCTGAGGCCAGTGTGATCGAAAGCGCGAGTACACGCAGGGGTAAACGAGTGAGGAACTATAATAAAATATTAACATTATAACGTAATATTGTATTATTATTTAATACAATATAATAATATAATAAAATAATAACAAAGAAATAAAAAATGAAGGAAAATAATAATAGGAGAGAGAGAGAGAGAGAGAGAGTGCGCGAGAGCGAGAGACAATGCAAAACACAGACGGACAGATGCCAAGGCTCCAATGAAACGATAAAGTGAGGAACTAAACTGCAAGGCCATAGTGCAATCAAGGGTCACCCTGGCTCCTCTAGCAAACAGCGACTACAACATTCCAAAGATAAGACTGCCCCCTGAAAAGAAGGAGCGATTCTCCAGTAATGCACGGGATAATTCTGCAAAGACAGGGAAAACACATTCCCATTCCTATTGGTTTCAGGAACGTCCCAAAGAGTCCCACAGCTGGCAGATAAAACATGATGCACGGTCCCTGTAGTAACGTTGGGAACAGTCAAAGCCTTTTGCCACCCATACCCGACAGCAGGAGGTTAACAACCAGCTAATGTAGTAACTGATTGTCACTTATACTTTTACAAGGAAAAAACGATACTGGTTGAGAGAAAACGTTTGGACTGGATGCCAGGGAGAATTCCCAGCTCTTCCTTAAAATAGTGGCTTCGGTGCTACATTATAATGGGCCATACAGCGCACAGAGAGGTTGTGAAAGGCACTATATAAAAAGACAGGTGATGGCTTTAGTGGTATTAATCGCTGGACTGTTAATTCAGAGACCCGGGTAATGTTCTGGGGGACCAAGTTTGAATTCCACTGCGGCAGATGGTGAAATTTGAATTAAATCAAAAAAAAAAAATCTAGAATGAAGAGTCTAATGATGGCCATGAAACAAATGTCAATTGTTGGGAAAAACCCATCTGGTGCACAAACCTTCTTTAGGGAGGGAAACTGCCATCTTTACCTGGTCTGGCCTACACGTGACTCCAGACCCACAGCTATGTGGTTGACTCTTAACTGCCCTCTGGGCAATTAGGGGTGGACAGCAATGTCCTCATTCTGTAATGAGGAAACAACAAGTCTGCTCTTTCTGATCACTACTCTCAAAACAGGATCAGTGAATTGGCTAGGAGAAAGGGAGACGGAACAGCATTGTACACTTCCTGTAGTGTCAGTGCTACGAGGGAAGAGGTGGTAACCCAGAGGCCCAGGCTAATGCTCTGGTTGACAGGTTCAAATCTCCCCAAGGCAGTTGGTAAAAGTTAAATTCAATTAATAAATCTGGAAGCTGGTCTCATTCGTGACTCACTGATTTTCATAAAATCTCATTAATGGAAGCTGGGTGACTCCAGGCCTACAGCTATATGGTGGATTCTTAACTGCACTCTGAATCAGTCTGGCACGTCACTAAGTAGGGATGGGCACATTGCCAGCGATGTTCACATCCCATGAAAGAATAAGAAAGGGGGAAAAAAAAAATGTTGGAACTGCCTCTCTCCACAGTTACTGCCAGAGATTTGACAGCGTGGGATTGCCCTGTTGAGCTAACTTCTTTGGCACCTAGGAACTAACCTGCTTCTTGATTAGACTCAGGTTCTGGGTGAGGCCATCATGTGTAAGGCTAGATGATACATGACAGAGAAAATTAAAACGACCACAATTAAAGATCGCTCACATCAGCAGTGTGCAGCTCAGTGAGTCACCTCAGACACAGGTTAACGTGAATTCCAGTCGCAGTCCAGGGGCTCGTGCATATTATTTGGGCTGACACTGAGGGTGTGCTGCACTGTTAGAGGCTTCGTCTTTCAGAGGAGTACGTCAGTTCCCTCAGGTCAGCACAAAAACATGAGGCAGCCCATTGCAGAACTTCTAATGCAAGGTACTGCATTTTGGTAAAAATGAACAAAGGCAGGACTTTTCCAGTTACTGGTAGAGTGTTATCAAACCAAGAGACCTGGGGTTTACTACGTAGTTCTTTAAAAGGTGCATCACATATAGACAAGGTGGTTAAGGAGACATGTAGCACACTTGCCTTCATTGCTCAGACCACCGAGTATAGGATTTGGGACGTTATGTTGAGGGTATACAGGATGTTGGTGATGCCTTTTCTAGAGTTCTGTGCACAGTTGCGGTCGCCCTGCTATACGAAGGATATTTTTAAATTGGAGGGAGTTCAGAAAAGATTTACAAAGATGTTGCCAGGGCTGGAGAGTTTCAGTTATAAAGAGAGGCTAGATAGGCTAGGACTTTTTACACTGGAGCGTAGGAGGTTGAGGGGGTGACCTTATAGAGGTATTATAAAGGTGATTTGAAAGGTGAATTGCAATGGTCTTTTCTCTAGGGTAGGGGAGTTCAAAACTGGAGGGCAATTTTTTTTAAAAAGGTGCAGAAGAAGTATTTAAAATGGACACGAGGGGCAACATTTTCACAGAGGGTGGGTCATATGTGGAATGAACTACCAAAGTGGTAGATATAGGTACCAGTTACAACATCTGAATGACATTTGAACAGGTACATAATTAGGAGACGTTTAGAAGGGTATGGGCTAAATGCAGGCAAGTGGGACTAGTTTAGTTTGGGAAACCTGGTCGGCCTGGACGGGTTGGGCTGAAGGGTCTTTTCCTGTGCTGTATGACTCTGACTCTATAACATAGGGACTAGGATGTAATGCCTAACCAGCATGTCATACTATCTGCAGTGGCATCACAGTGCTGTTGATGGGAGCTGGCTATGCACAAATTGGTCAATAATCATTGACTGTCCGTTAAAGCACATCACTAGCTCCAGAGTACTTGGGTGATTTTAAAAAGGTGCTATGTAAATGCAAGCTTTTCTTTCATTCATCAACAGATTATTCAATCTCAGCCGTTTTGACCGCGCAGGAAGATATTTTCTGAATCAATCTGTTCAGACAGATGTAGGACACCTCTGCAGAGCAGGTGGGACTTGGACTGGGGACTCCTGGCCCAGAGGTAGGGACATTAGCACCACCACAGCCCTACTGACTCTGTGGGAAGGCGCAGGTGGGATCAGGGTCAGCTGTCAGGAACTCCAACTGTCTGCCAACGAGGTCTGGAGTTCGCTGGAGATTGTTAACCTCCCACGGCAAAAACCTGCCACCATTATCCGACGCCAAGTGTCATAATGGAAAGGCACGGGGACAATGGCGACAAGATAAACCATGTCAGCCTGTAACCCAAACTGCCTTTTTGGCAACAACTGCTTTGGAACATTCAGAGGTCACAGAAGGCGCTACGGAAATGCCGGTCTGTCTCAAGTCGAAGCCAGTTTGCAGCATTTCCAGAAGGCCTGACCAGGGGGTGTCATCACTGGTGAAGGAACTATCAAAGGCACTAGTTAGACCACAACTAGGGGTGGCACTGTGGCTAGTACTGCTGTCTCACAGTGCCAGGGACCCAGGTTCAATTCACCCTATCTCTGTGTGGAGTTTGCACGTTCTCCCGTGTCAGTGTGGGTTTCTTCTGAGTGCTTCAGTTTCCTCCCACAGTCCAAAGATAATGCAAGTTAAGTGGATTGGCCATGCTAAAATTGCCCCATAGCGTTCAGGGATGTGTACGTTAGCCATGTGAAATGCAGGATTACAGGTCTGGGCGGGATGCTCTTCAGAGGATCGGTTTGGTCTCGATGGGCCAAATGGCCTGTTTCCACACTGTGGGGATTCTATATATAAAACAAAATACACACAGAAAAACGGCACATCGCATTAGACCTTCACCATCCGCACTCCCAGTTCCAACCAGAGAGGGTAGACTCTTCCATCTCCAATACAGGGTGCCACACTTAAAGTAACAGCTAACCTTCCCAATCACCCAGCCACAAATCAACGAATCAAATAAAAACACGGCTGCTTCAATGATTCAATGGGTAATCGTGCCATTACTAGACATTGTGTCAAGGATCTCCAGTGTTAACTTCCAGCAATTCGAACATGGGGTTAAGAGTTCTCCACCCAGCTATCATCAACCCTTATTGAAACAGACAACATTCTTAGAGGACTCCACAGCGTAGATGCTTTAAAGGTGGTTGGTTTCTCCTTGTGGGTTTGTCTAGAACTAGAGGGTTTAATCTCAAAGTAAAAGAGTCATCTATTTAAAAAGAGACGAGGAGGAATTTGCTCAAGAGTTATAGGGAAAAGGCAAGGAAGTAGAGTTGAGGAATAATCAGATCAGCCACAATTGCATTGAATGGCAGAGCAGACTCAATGGCCGACTTCTGCTCCTGTGTATTACAGCATTTAAGGCTGAACGGCCTCTTTCTGTTCATTAAAGCCAGCCTGCGGGATGGTAAAGGGAGACATGAACATGCAGTCACCTCACAACCAAACAGGGTCCCTTCTAAATGGGCTATTATGTCAATCTCCTCTTTCAACAAACAACAAAAAAAATTCCAGCTGGAAACAGATATAAAGTCTTTACTCCTTGTGCCCAAACACTATAATTCCCATAATTTCAGTCCACCACAGCCTTGGGAAATTATGCCCCTTGGAAAGACTCATTTCCTCTCTACAAAATTCCAGACATGCAACTGCTTGCAAGAGGTAGGCAGAGGAGCCACAGAACTCAGTCGACGTGGCTGCTGTTTACAGGGGACCTGGCAGAGGAACTGCACGCGGATGGATACATTCACTGTTTAAATAGTCTTGTCTGTAACACAAAAATATATATCGTCCACATCAGCAAGTCATAGAATCCCCAGTGTAGGAGCAGGACATTTGGCCCATTGAGTCCATACTGACCCTCCAAAGAGATTCCCACGCAGACCCACCCCACCTCCCTATCCCAGGAACCCTGCATTGGGTGTGGGAAATGCACCTAACCTGTACATCTTTGGACTGTGGGAGGAAACCCACACAGACACGCAAACGGCACAGAGGTCTCTGGTCCTGAGGGGCAGCAGTGCTAACCACTGAGCCAGCAACTCTGCAACATGAGAGAGACTAGGCTGACCTGTAGGATGGGTGGTGGCTCAGCGGTCAGCAATGCTGCTTCACAGCACCAGGGCCCCAGGTTTGTTTCCACCCTTGGGTGACTGTGTGCAGTTTCCATGTTCTCTCTGTGTCTGTGTGGATTTCCTCTGGGTGCTGCAGTTTCTTCCCACAGTCCAACATTGCGCAGGTGAGGGTGGATTGGCTGTGCTAAAATTGCCCCATAGTGTGCAGGCTAGATGGGTCAGCCATGGGAAATACAGGGTCACAGGGATAGGGTAGGGGGTGGGTCCAGATGGCCAGTGTGGACTCATTGGGCTGAGTGGCCTGCTTCCACACTGTAGGGATTCTATGGTAACAGAGACAGCTGGGTGAGTAAGGAGGCTTCATAAACACTGAACGGTGGCCTGAAGCCCCAAAAGGAGGAGCAATTAGTCTTGGGATTAACCCCAATCTGAGGCAGCTACCGTCACTTATGAATGACTTTGGGTTTATTCACCCATGCGCACTCCCGAGAGATGGCATTTAAAATTTATAGCCCTGCCTGAAAAGGTCTTCTTTTCTTTTAAAACAAAACAACACACTTCATTCCGGCTTCACCTCTTTTGCAAATCCGTGCATTCGCATCTTGAGCAGGAAACAGTCCCTCCCCACCCTCAACTGTCCAAACACCTCAACGTTACAACCATCTACCAAGCCTTCTCTCAGCAAGTCAGAATCAATCTCACGTTTCTACACATTCGCAGCTCAATTCCATTAGCAGCTTTAGGTAAATAAAATGGGAGCTTTTGAAAACGATTGTGGCACAGGAGGGAAAAACAAAGCAATGTGAAAACATGTAAAAGGCCCCAATTCTCAACATGTGAAAATGGTTCCAGGACAGAGGGTCTCCATGCTCAGACTCTGCTCCTTAAAGCATATCAAACAGTAATCAATCTTGCACTCAGAATCCCTACAGTGTGGAAACAGGCCCTTCGGCCCAACAAGTCCACATCAACTTCAGAGCATCCCACCCAGGCCCAGCCCCCTATAACCCACCTAAGCTACACATCCCTGAACACTATGGTAAACTTAGCATGGCCAATCCACCCTAACCTGCACATCTTTGGGCTGTGGGAGGAAACAGGAGCATCGGGAGGAAACCCATGCAGTCATGGGGAGAATGTGCAAACTCCACACAGACAGTCGTCTGAGGGTGGAATCGAGCCTGGCTCTCTGGCGCTGTGAGGCAGCAGTGCCAACCACTGAGCCACCGTTCTGACCCTTCTTTGTTCTTTTTTCTTTAATTAAAGTTAGAAGGAGCATTGGTCAACTTTCGTGAAAGGATCTATACAGGTGTGATGTCAGCTTTGGCTAAGTGGCACTGTTTTTGCCTCAGAGGAACATGCAATCCAAGCCGGTTCTCCCCATTGCAACCCTGTGGGAGCCCTCTTTTAGGCGGGCATTAGTCACCCGATCCAACCTCCCCCATGGTCCTACACTGAAAGTCAAACAGGGACGGTCCTGACACATCCCTCAACTGCTAACAATCTTGAGTAAGACGTCACTGTTTGAAAGAGTTTGCTACGTCGTAAACTGGCTGTATTTTGAAAGTACTTCAGCGTCTGTAAGGCATGTCGAGACGTCACGGACAAAAGGTGCTACAGAAACGCAAGCATCGTTTCTTTTTGCAGTTGGTGAACAATTTCTCAAGGGCAGCTTACACGCACAGAATATTCAACAAGCAAAAAAAAAAATGGAATGTGACATTTCAACCTTATTGAACGCTGACCCCAGTCTGTCCCAGCTGTCTGTCTAAAACTTTGCTCAAAGCATTTCAAGGCTCACCGCAAAGGTGCAAAACTTTCAGATCATCTGCTAGGCCGAAACCAGCTACGTTGGGTTGGGGGGTTGGGGCGGGGGGGCGAAGAAAGAGGGTGAAATGGCTTTGAGAAACAAAAAAGGCACAGAGCTGCACTGTGCTCCAGATCTCCCCAGCATTGAACAGATGGTGCACATATAACATCCCGCCCACAGACTGCCCAACAGTTTGGGATGAATCTCCGCTCTGCCACCCCATTCCCACAGACCTCGCAGTTTAGCCCTCATTTCACACTTCATGATGGCTGAGCCATAAAAAAGGTCAGAGTGCTAAACCTTTTCCCACGAGGCCAAGCTGTGCTCTCGCGTTATGGGTTTTACCCAGGACTGCTGTAAACCCCACAGAGAGGCAGAAAATAAGCTCGAAGTGCCTGGAAGATGCAGGTGACACTTAGGAGGTAAATGGAAGCCAGTTGCCCCCTCTTCAGGTGTTCAGATCACTCCTCCATTTTCAGATGCCAACAACTGCTGGTACAGTATTCCTAATAAAATGTTAGTATCCTGGATGAAGCAAACTCCTGTTTTAGAGTCACTGAGTCACACAGTATGGAAATAGGCCCTTCGGCCCAACCAGGAATTGTTCGCTACTGCTCCTCTAGAGATGTAGGGAAGTGCACACTCAAAGGACAAATGATACTCCCATGCCAAACATGTTCACAAATTCAACTAGTCCCACCTGCCTCCACTCTTAGTCCATATCCCTCCAAACCTTTCCTATTCATGTACTTATCCAAATGTCTTTTAAACATTGTCACTGTACCTGCATCCACCACATTCTGGACAGTCCATTCCAAACACAAACCACCCTCTGTGTGTAAAAAAAAGTTGACCCACCCCATTTCCTTTTAAAAGCATTCTCATCTTAGAAATACGCCCTCTCATCTTGAATTGCCCCATCCTAAGGAAAAGACTTTATTTATGCCTCTCAAAATTTTATAAACCTCAGTAAGGTCACCCCTTGATCTCCTATGGAAGAAGTCCAAGTCTATTTTTATAACTCAAACTCTCCATTCCCAGAAACATCCTGGTAAATCATTTCTCAGCCCTCTCCAGTTTAATAATATCCTGACTCTAACAGGGCCAGTCGGTCAACTACTGAGCTAGTGAGAGTCACTCAGGTCTCAGGGTCTGGAATTCCAAACTCTGGGACTCCCTCCAAAAATCTGCAAACTCTCAAATTCTCACCCTCGTCTTTAAGTCTACTCACATTTCAGTGAGTTTACCTGCCTACTAGAGCAGGTCTTGGGTCGTCCACTTTGACATCTCCTGATGGGGCCCACATTATGCTCACATTACTTGGGGTGCTGAGGGAATTTTACAAATCGCACACGTTGTTGCCAAGATACAGCAGCCTCCCTGGCTTCGTAGTCAGTGGATCTCAGTGATAAATGGTGAGAATGATCATGACTTTACACCAAGTCACATGGTGCAAAACCAGCAGAGCCCATCTGCACTGGAAGAAAAAGGGGTTGGGGGTTGGGCAGTGGTACCATTTGTCCTGTGAGTGTGCACTTCCCGACACGTCTGCAAGAACAGCAGAGAACCATTCATATGAAACAGGAGCCTTACACCAATTTAACAAGCCAGCCTAAAAACAAAAATTGTTCACAACTGCTGTATACCTGGCTCCATTGCCAAGTGCAAAACGAGATGCTAATAGCATCCCTGAGGAGACCAATCTGTTTACAAGCAAATGCCTCCTGTGCTAGGTCACAAGACACAGAAAGGGCCAGCAATCTGGTAGAGATAGCGAGAGCTGCAGATGCTGGAGTCAGAGAGGAGATGTGGCTGGAGTAGCGGGTTTGTTTAAGTATGCGGTCGAATCTGGTAATTTTGCATTCTTCGGCCATGTGACATGCTCAAGTTGGAGACTGACATTTATGGGGAAGAGGGTGGGTGCTACATTATATCCAACTTCTGAAGCTCCCAAAAAAAAAATCCTCCACAGGACAGTGAATTGGGCTCAACTGCTCCACCTTGAACTCTTCAATTGCTCTTTCTAAAAAGATTTCCAAACTCTGGGACTTCTTCCAAAAATCTGCAAACACTCAGATTCTCACCCTCGTCTTTAAATTCCTTCTGGGCACAAGCCCCTCCTCACACCTGTAATCTCCTCCAACTCGACAAAATGATGGGGTTTTGCCTCCATCACCGTATTGTAACCTGATCCAACAGCTAATCTAAGCATTACTGCATCACGGTGGAACAGCACACACCCACATTAGTACTGAATCCATTTCTTGGCCACAACTTGCCAGTCCAGTGTTTTACAATGAGTCAATTAGACAGTAATGGACTGTGATGAACTGAACCGGAGAAAGCTCTCCCTAGATCCACAAACACTAACAGCGTTTATCAAAGCCCTTTGGTATCCCCCATTACCACCTCCCACAGGTCTCTCTGCTATTGCAGTCCCAAGCCCAACACCGCTGCTCCTCTCTCTACAGTCTCTGCTTCGCCTCAAGATGTTTACTGACCTTTCCTGAGAAAGATGCATCACACAGAGACAAAACGGCTGCTACATCTCAGCTGGGAATGAGCGATACTGAGCGCAGTGGAAAGTTCCCAGCAGCACTGTCCTTTTTCACGTAGGTGCATTCATTATAAAGAAATAAACAGGGCTCCCCAGTGGCTGAACCAGTTCATGACTGATGACTCAGGAGCAGACCATTCAGCCCCTCTGGTCCAACCTAGCACACCCTTCGATCATATTATTACAGCAAAGGGTTTCAGCCTGTTCAGTCTCACTGGATGGCTATAACCTTCCATTTTTGGCATCTCCTTGTAATCCTCCTGTCCCTTTTTAATATTAAAGTCACCATGATCCTTAAGGTCCATAGGGCTGCTCTCTCATAGAGAAGTCAGCAGGTGATGGTTCAACACTGTGTCACCACGCCTCAGGCAAGGGCGAAAGGTGGAGACTTTGCCCTTTTACAACACGGAGATCAGAGCTATGCAGATTACTCAGTATGGTCTAACCAAGATTAAACACGTTTAACCCAACTTTGACCTTATTGACCTGGGGTGCTGTTTGCAGTTATTAGTTTCTTAAAAAAAAGGCAAAGAGGCTGAACTTTAGTGACGAGGGTAGAGCAGCAGTAAGCTTTCCACAACCAGCCTCAGCCATGAGGTTGGAAGGCCATGGGAGAACCTGTCATAGAATCCCTACAATGCAGAAAGGGACCATTCGGCCCACTGAGTCTGAACTGACCCTCCGAAGAACATCACAGCCCCCCTACCCTATCCCTGTAACCCCACATGGCTAACTCACCTAGCCTGAACATCCCTGGATGCTGTGGTACAATTTAACATGGCCAGTCCATGTAACCTGGACATCTTTGGATTGTGGGAGGAAACCGGAGCACCTGGAAGAAACCCACGCAGATGTAGGGAGATTGTTCAAACTCCACACAGACAGGCGCCCGAGGGTGGAATTGAACCCGGGTCCCAGGTTTTGTGAGGCAGCAGTGTTAACCACTGAGCCACCCTTTAGCTCCTATTAATGAGAATACAATTCCCTACCTGCAGATGGTGGGCCTGGCTGGTAGGATAGGGTTGCTGGCCTATGGGGCTGTACGCTGCTCAAAAGGGCAAGACTCAGCAGGAGGGTAAAAAAGAAGGACAGACAAAAATAAAATAAAATAATCCAAACGCCCCCACCCACCCCTTCACCAAGTCTTGGGACCGGTCTCCCATATGAATGTCAGAGAGCGGAAGTGGTCATTGGGCTGTTCACTTGAGCCAGAGAAAATGGTCAAATAGGGAACCAGAGGAAAGAAAGTTGGCAAAGAACACAGGGAACTCTGTGTGCATCAAGGTTGGCATTACAGGCCAGTCAGCACCAAAAGTACCAGTTTCTTAGAGTTTTTAGTATGTTTCATTGGGAAAGAGAAATGAAAGCAGGCATCAGATCTCTCAACTTCCATGACTAGTTACTCATTACAACACTCCCAGGCAACCATCTCCCTCAGATTCTCGTCCCTCCTTCCCTAGGTGCCGACTCCTTAGGGATTCAGAGATTCATAAGGACCTTTTCCACACCTTCGGCCCATTCCTGCTAGTATTCCAGCCCTAACCCTAACCCACCAGCTACCTCTGCAGACTCCTCCGCCGATTGGATGAGCCAACAGCACAGGGATTGACCGACCAGTTTTGGATAGCCCAATCCTGCCCCTCTTCACCCATATTTAGCCCCTTTTCCGTCTGCATCACTAACAAAGATTTCAAGGGGACGTAGGGACAGTGTGGGGAAAACAGCACAGAGGTAGAAGATCGGCTGTGATCTAGTTGAATGGTGAAGCAGACTTGAGGGGCCGAATGGCCCACTGCCATTCTCTAATCTTTCTTTCAAACAGGTCCACGCAGTCAGTCAGTCATTCAACATGGAAACAGAGCCTTTGGTCTGACCAGTCCATGCTAAACACAATTCCAAAGTAAACTTGTCCCACCTGCCTGCTCGTGGGAGAGGATAGCAGGGCTGTAACCACGATAAGGATTTCTGCGCTCTCTCTCTCACCTTAACCAGGGGAAAAAACAAAAAGGAGGTCATTGACCTACCCTGGTCACCAGCCAAGCTTAATTGGACTTTCAACTAGTTTCCGTCAATTCAACCACTCAATGGTTTAAACATGTGAGATATTGGCATGTATCACACCAACAGTTACACCCACTGCTAAGCAAGGGCAACGTTCAGGGCTGAATCAGAAGGCATTGGCCAATAACCTGGGAGACTGATAAAGAAATAAAAGGTTTCGTACCTACAGCCAAATCTTCTCTCTCACACACACACACACACACACACACACACACACACACACACAAAATGGTTCCTCAAAGACTTGTGTAAGGCTAGTGTTAAATCGCATTTACACAGCACCTCATGGAGACTCCCGACAGCTTTACAGCCAATGAAGTACTGTTTAAAGTGTTGTCACTATTCTCGTACAAAAAACAGCAACAAATTTTAGCACAGCAAGCTCCCACATACAACAGCAGAATAAGGACCAGTTAATCTGCTTCCTCCTCCTGATGTTGGAGGAGGGATCAATGTTGGTCAGGACACAGACAGGCACCATCTTGTGAGGAGTGCTGTGAGATTTTCTACACCCAGCGGAGGCAATAAGCAGGGCTTTGGTTTAACAGTTCGCCTGAAGAGATGGGACTTCCAACAGAGTTGCACTCCCCAAGTTGTGCTGCAAGCTGCCAGCAGTCCACTAAAATGTCAACTGGGACTGTGCTCCAGCCTTTGGGGATGGGCTCAAACCCAACTTGTGACTTGGAGCCAAGAGGTGAGTGTCCTTTGATGTTAAAGATGACACTCTAGAAAATGCTAGACTCCGGCTCAGATTTGCACACTGAGGTGAGACCCCAAAGTAACACAATTAGAGTGCTATAGTTGTCCTGGTACTCCCTGGACAAGGGATGCGAAGAGATTAGGTAGGAAACCCATTCCTGAGCACTGTTCTATAATCCCAGAAAGGGATGGTGAGTGTACATGAAGGAGGCAGAGATTGGGCAGACAGAGTGTAAGCCTGTGTCCAAACGTATTACTTGTTGGTAAAGAACCCAAGTAAAAGTTGAAACGAGACACATGGCTTAAAGCTTTTTCCATCTTGCACTTATCAGGACAAATGCAAGAATACCAAATTTGAAACAACGTAACAGCCCAGGTCTAAGTGCGGCGATTCCTGGACAATTTCTAGGGTTGCCCTAAAAAGGAGCAAAAACCATTTGTGCCACATAAGTGCCAAGCAATGACCAGTTTGAACATGTTCCTTTTTGTATGCAGGGGACCCACTCTCTGCAAACAAAAGCTATAACGTTCAAGTTTTACATTTTTTATCTCCTCACTGTCCCCTCCTCAAATGACCCAAGATCCTACAGTTTCTGGGTTGCAGTCCCACCTGCTTATCTGAATTGAATCCTGTAATCTCAGGCTATCCTCCTTTCTCACCGTTTACCATGTCATTTACAAACTTACTGATCAACCTTCTGACATTCAAGTCTAAATTACTTATATAAACCATAAATAAAAAGGCCCCGTCACTGACCCGAGAGACCCCACCAGGCACAGACTTCCAGTTAGAAAAATACCTCCAAACCATCACCCTCTGCTTCCTGCCACTCAGCCAATTGTGGATCCAAATTCCTTTGGAATTCATCAGCTCTTATATTTGCTATCAGAATCCTATCGAAAGCCTTGGTCTCATCTACACATCTAAATCACCTCCGAAAAATTCAAGCAAGTTGGTCAGGCCTGATCTCACCTTAAGAAAACCATTCACGGGATGAGGGCGTCACTGGCCAGGGAAGTATTTATTGCCCATCCCCAATTGCCCAGCAGGCAGTTAAGAGTCAACCACATTGCTGTGGGTCTGGAGTCACATGTAGACCAGACCAGGCAAGAAAGGCAGTTTCCTTCCCCAAAGAACAACAGTGAACCAGATGGGTATATTTTTCAAGATTGAGAAAGGGAGACCAAAAGTATCTCAGAAGGAGACAGAAAATGAATGTGAATCCTGAAAGAAAATAACACAAATGGTGTGTGTTAGGAAGGAGGAAGATTCATATAGCATTTTTCATCAGACCAATTTCGGCAGAAATTGATGAGTCACAACAGCATTTGCTATACTTCAGCCAGTCCCTTCCCACTTCCATGCAAGAAAGTGCAGATGTTATTTTCCTTAATACAAACAGCAGAGGGGCATGGAATACACAGCAGGCTGTAGAGAGAAAATGGGAGAGCGAGACAGAGAGCATTGTATCTGTCTAACCTCTTTCACGACCCACAGGTTGTGCGGCAGTAGCAGCACACTGAAGCATGGTCACTGTCAACATAGTGTTGAAGTATCTGAACAGAAAGAACGGGAGGGTTGGCATTCTAAAATCTTAGTCCTGACAGTTTACTTTCCCCTCTCTTGGGCTAATCTCAGACTCACCTCGCAGTCACAGGGTTCTTGGTTCAAGTTCCTCTCCAGGGCTGGAGATAAACTGTAGATTGACAACTGAGTGCAGTATCGAAGGGGAACCGCACAGTGGCAGGCACTGTTTCTCAGACAACATTAAATCAAGCCCCACCCCAGCTAGCGGTGTGGGTGTAGGTCGAAAGACCCTAAGGCTCTTGTTCAAGCAAGGACAGGGGAGTTAACCCCACTGTCCCAACCAATACTTACCTCTCAATCATTTAACATTCATTCATTCTTCTACAGTCCAACGAATAAAGGGCAGGGATTTCATAGACACTTGTAAAATTCTAACAGGACCAGACAGGGATGTTCCTGATGGACCAGAACTAGGGGTCACAGTCTAAAGGACACAGGGTAGGTCATTTACGACTGTGAGGAGTTATTTCTTCACCCAGAGAATATTCTACCGCAGAAAGTGGTTGAGGTCAAAACATTACAGGATTTCAAAGAGGAAGAGATGGATTTAGTTCTTAAGGCTAAAGGAATCAAAGGGTATGGGGAGAAAGTGAGAACAGGGGACCGAGTTGGATGATCAGCCATGATCATGTCAGATGACAGAGTTAAGTTTGAAGGGCTGAGTGACCTACTCCTGGTCCTATTTTCTATGTTTCTATCACTAAACAAAAGGTCGTGTGGTCATTATCATTCTGTAATTTGAGTGAGTTTACTGAGTGTGTGTTAGCTGCCATGCTGCCCAAAACACAACTATTTTGGCCACACTTCAAGAAGCACTTCCTTGGTGGTAATGTGCTTTGAGATGTCATAACATCAAACTATTCTACGTATATAGAAGCCTATTTTTTCCAAAGATGTAGGGTTGTTTTGTGATAACAAGGTGTAGAGCTGGGTGAACACAGCAGGCAAGCAGCATCAGAGGAGCAGGAAAGCTGACGTTTTGGGTCTGGATCCTTCTTCAGAAATCTGTTTTGTACTGCATTTAGTTAGGAATTAGCTCATGGTAAAAGGTGTTTTATGCTGGAGGTATACAGCAACAGCTGTAAAGACCATTCAGCCCATCAAGTCTGCATCAGTGGGATCATGGCTGATATGATAATCCTCAACTCCACTTCCTTGCATTTGTTTGGCCAAAATCCTCGATTACAGATTAGTGTTATAACAGAGCCAAACTCCGCAGAGAATTGATCTGAAGTGCAAGACTACGCCACCATCATTGTGCCAAAAACAGAACCATCACCACAGCGACCGCCCCCACCTCCCACAAAGATATTCCTCCTTTGGATGTTTTCGGGGGTGGGAATACTAGAACCAGGGTGGATAAATAAGGCCGAAACAAATCCAGCAGTAATGCAGGTGAAACTCCACCAGGTTGTTACAATGTAGAACTCATTACCAAAACTTATATTTATGGGTCAGGCAAGGCCAGCATTTGAGGCCCATCTCTCTGGGACACCATAGGCCATTCCAGAGACAAGTAAGGGTCATCCACATTGCTGTGGGTCTGGACTCACATGAAGGCCAGACCAAGTAAGGATGGCAGATTTCCTTCCCTAAAGGACATTAGTGACCCAGATGGTGTTTTATGACAATGACAGCTTCATGGTCACCATTACTGTGACAATCTTTTAATCCTAGATTCTTAATTAACCCAAATTAACTTCCACCAGTATTATGGTGGGATTTGAACTATGCCCCCCACAAAAAGGCATTAGCCTTTGCTTCTAGGTTCAGTCCAGATGACATTACCACCATGCCAGTGTTTCCTCTTGATCTGATGGAGTGGTTGAGATGAACAGCATAGATACATTTAAGGGGAAAATAGAGAAATGCACGAGGGAGAGAGGGATGGAAGGAAATACTGATGAATTGGGATAGGAGAAACCTAATGTGGTGCAGAAGTGTGGACTGAATGGCCTGCATGGGTGTTATTTGTAAAGAGTACATCATACTTGGCCCATTCTCGTGCACTCAGGACAAATGTTACCATCCAGTGTCACGTAGAAACATAGATCAACTCAGTAGGTGGCACAGTGGCTAGCACTGCTGCCTCAGTGTCAGGGACCAAGTTCGATTCCACCCTCAGGTGACTGTCTGTGTGGAGTTGAATGCTCTCGCTGTGTTTGTGTAGGTTTCGTCAAGGTGCTCCAGTTTCTGCCCACAGTGTGAAGATGTCCAGGTTAGGTGGATTGGCCATGGTAAAATGCACATACTGCCCAAGCAAATGTCAGGTTACGGGGACAGGGTGGCAGGTGGATCTGGTTGGGACAGTCTTCAGATGGTTGGTATGGACTTGATGGGCCAAATGGCCTCCTCAGTACAGTAGGGATTCCACAATTAACTCTCGCCTCCTGAAATAAGTCCAGAAGCCAGTATCCTGTCACCCAGTCAACCCTTTGTTTACACATGGGGAGTCCTTATCATTGCTCCAGCTCCCTCTGATCGAACAGAACCCTTGACACTCCTGTTGTTACCTGTCAGCCAGGGCACCCATTGGGGCTGTCAATCTGGGCCAAATCAAGGAACTCATTCTGTTAGGTCCACCTGGTTTGTCACAGTCACTATGTCCCTCCCCCTCAGAGGCTGAGGACATAGGCCGGTTCTTTTTTATTGTAACTCCTCCGGGGGTGTTTTACCACTAGGTCAGGTTCCTCTAACTCTGCTTTGGACACGGGTGGCGTGTAACACACAGTAGCTCGCCTCTTGTGCTCGGAGCATCTCGGAAGAAACTCATTCCCTTCTTCAGGAGCCAAAAGGTGTCGAAGCAGCGACATGCGCCATGTCCATCACAGATTCAGCGGTATCTTCAACTTTCGATGGAGAAGGAGAATCCACTGGTTCTGGAGCAGTTGGAAAGGCTGGGCTGTCAAGGAGCTGGGCACGTTTTGCTCCTGCACCATTTGTGGCTTTTATACGGTCTACATGCTTGTTCAGGACCGCCACACCGAACCAGATTTTATACATCACTGGACCTGACCTCGCATTGACCATACCTCTTAGTCAGGGCCATTCCTGTGGTTCCTACACCACAGTTTGTGCCCTAAAGTAAACGGTCTCTCTTGCTTAGAGGAAGACTAAGAACATGGAGCCCATGAAAAGGACCTGCACAGTTGACGTGTAACTAAGTCTGGGGTTTACCTGGTCATTCCCACAAACATGGGGGAAGCTGCTGGCAGTAATTTTTGTCTTCGTTGGCACTCTGTGCACTGTTCCACCAATGCAGCAATTCTGACCACCAAACATAATATCTTCGGTTTGGAAACCCCTAGATGAAGCTCAGCCAGTATCTGGCAGTGACCTTATGACTGGGAGGATCACTCTTGCTCCCTTTAAAAACATGCTGTCTTCGGTGATCCCATCTCTCCAGGTCCTAAAAAGGTTTTGATTCTGGTTGTGACAGCCCTTTGGTTTCCCCCATCACCACCAGCTGTTTCAGTTTTGCCAGAAGTGGCTCCTTCTACGTCCAAAGTCTGATGTTGTCAGCTGTAACTAGAAGTGTGTCCAGAAAATTTAAAACCATCACAGACTCTTCCAGTGGCAGTACCACCCGGTGGTGTATCTGCCTGCAGGAGGTGGCTCAATGCATCCGCAGTTATTACTTGGCCTCCAGGAAGATGTTCCAACCTGTAATTTTACACACTTAGAATTTGGGCTGAAATTATGGATGGCACTGCTCTGTCCCCTAAGTCAACTTAGCAGGTGTTTCACTGCCCTCACTTTATCTTCTGACAGGTGTAACTGGGTCTCTGCAGCCCAAGTAGGTCACTTGAGGTGCCTGGAACACATTTTTTTCCCCTTCTAAAGGCTTATACCTGCTTGGGAAAAACGTCTAAGATCTATGTTTAAGTTCTCCAAGTGCTCCTTACTGGTCTTCCCTGCTACTAGCAGGTCATCCAGATAAGTGACAAGCCAGGGTCCACCAAAAGATTGCACAGGCTGACGATACTCCAAATGGCAGTCTCCTATATTTGTGCATACCCTAATGGGTATTAATTGTAGCATACTTCTGGGAATCCTCGTCTAACCACAATTAGAAGTACGCATGGCTCATATCCAGCTTTGTGAAGGACAGCCCCCCTGCCAGCTTTGTGTGAGAATCCTATGTGAGGGATTGGGTATTTATCTAACTGTGAAAAACGCTTTACCATTTGCTTAAAATTCCCACAAAAGTGAACTGACCCATTGGTATAACCGGTGCTGCCCATTCTGCAAACTGGACTGGTTTGATGATTCCTTTGCTTTCTAGCCTCCTGATTTCTGTCTCTACTTTGACCCGTAAGGCAAATGGCACTGGGTGGGCCTTGTAGAATCATGGAATTGCTTCCTGGTCAATGCGCAACGTGGCCTCGACTCCTTTGAAGGCCCCTAAACCTTTCTGAAAAAAACTTTGAGTATTTGATTAGGATCTCACTCAGGCAGCCACTTCTAATTGAAAAGTGTTGGGGCAATCTGAGCGAATCGCTCTCAATCAAATTTCACCCCGTCGAGCTCGGGGCCCCAGTCTTTTGACTACAATCAGTGGTAACTGAACCAGTTGCTTCTCAAGAGACCAGACCAAAGTTGTACCCTTAAATCAGTAAAGTGCCCTGGTATACAGTCCCAGTCTAGCTGGAGGTCTTATGCAAACTTAAGGGTTGGAATCCAGAGTAAAGACCGGTTCTGTGATCACTGAAACAGCTGTGCTTATATCAACCCTCATTAGAACTGGGTGACCATTTAACCAGATGTTTATTTTGACTGGTTCCAATTTGGATGTAGCTAAGGAATTTAACTGTTCCAAGCCATTTGCAGATGGACCTTCCAGAGTGTACACTGTCCTGGATACGGCGTGTGAGTTCTCTTACTCAGTTCTGGCCTGATGGCACTCTTTTGCTGTCTCGGAGTCTGCATACCAGCAGCAACTACAATGACTTGCCAGCCCGGTTCCTGTAGAAAATTTTGACCGTTTGGCCAAGGCTTGGCTTTGTTTTAAGGTTCTGCTGTGGGCTGGCCTAGAGTCCCTCTATTCAGGACATGTCCTGAGTGAGGACATGCAACTGCCTGCACTCCAGTGGCATTCCCCAAGCTCAGTCGGCCTGGCGAAGGCGTCCAATTCCATCGGAATACTCTGCAACTCATTCTCCACTTGCTGCATTTTGCAATGACCAAGCCAGTTGTAAAGTCTGTTTGAAGTCCAGTTAGGCTTCAGCTAGTAGATGTTTTTGTACGGTTACATTAATCCCACATACCAAATGTGGTCAACATCTCATGCAGCGTTAGTTGCAAAATCACATGCCTTTGCCAGTTGTCTTAATCCAGTCAAAAATCCCAATACAGATTCCCCTGGTTTTCAAATTGCCGAGTGAAACCGATAGGGTCTCAGAATTCTAAGAGGCTTGGAGTTGTAATATTCCTTGGCTAAGTCCGTCAACTCTTGAAAGGTTTTAGTATCTGATGTCTCAGGCAAAGTTAAGCTCTAATAACTGAAAAAGCTGTGGGGCCACAAGCTGTCAGGAGAATTACTTGTTGCTTTTCACCTGCCCCAATGTCATTTACCCAGTAAAAAAAATGCATTCTTTCCAACATGCAGGGCCCAGTCTTCGATGGCAGGATCGAATGAGTCAAGCTTTCCAAATAATGGAATGATGCCAAAAATCCTTACCCCCAACTCAAGGAGCGTGCTTTTCTCCCATCACCACTGAAATAGCTCTAGAGGCCAGAATACCGTCACCAAGTCACCCTTTATTTACACATGGAGAGTCCTTGACACCGATCCAGCTCTCAAGAGTGAACAAGATGTCTGACAGTCCTGTTTATATCTGTCAGCCAGGGCTCCCTGATTGCAGCAGATTAACAGACCCAGTCAGGGATCTCATTCTATGAGGTCCAACTGGCTGACCTTGTTACAACCCCTAAGCCTCGTAGTCAAGAGATTTGTAGGTTTGAGTCCCACTGGAAGCTCCAGCACAAAATCCCAGAGCAACGTACCAGTGCAGCACAGAGAGTGATGCTTTGTCAGAGGTGCGGCCTCCCTTATGCAACATTAAACCAACTAAATCTGCCCTCCAACGAATGCGACAGACACCGCAGAGAAGGGGTAGGGGAGCACATTTTTTAAAAATTATCTGCTCATTGTTCCATAATTGGTTTGGGATCTTGCTGCGCACAGATTGGGCGCCACATTCGCCAGAAGGTGACTACATGTCAAAAGTGCTTCACTGCCTGCAGAGCGCTTTGAGGCAATGGCACTATATAAATGCAACCCCAAATAAGGACACCAATGCTCTTATGGCACACATTTTAAATTTAGCCTTGCACACATTGATCTGCTGCTCACTGTTACGTTGGCAAACAAGGCAACCATTCCACATGCCAAGATGAAACTTGCACCTGATTAAAGTGGGAGCAAGGTTGGGGGAGGTGGTGGGGGGTGAAGCAGGAAGTGTTGTTAGGGCCATTGCACTTTTCCTTACAGTACTGCAGTTGCTGAAAATCTGAGATAAAAACTGGAAGAAAGTGCCAAGAAACATTCGGCAAAAAAAACCAAAAACCAGCCATTAGAGTGAAAAACAGTGCGAATATTTCAATTTGGTGACCTCTCGACAAAACTATTTACCGAACCATTCACTGTTTCTCTCCCCACGGATGCTGCCCAGCCTGTTGTGCATTTCCGGCCCGTTCTGTTTTTCCATTTTGCTCTTCTTCCTCCTGCTGCCCCATGGGATCTTTCTTAACTTTCACCGAAACAGGTCGACATGACCTTGGTGTAACATCTCGTGCAGAGAATGATGCACTCAGGTGTCCCAATGGCGTGTGGGCACAAACATTGGACAATGGCCTCGTTTATGGAAGACAAACAGCACGTCTTTGAATCTCCAGAGAGGCAGCCTCCCTACTCAAAACATGTCAGCAGCAATCAGCACTCACAGAGGAGGAGGAGAAGACATTTTAAATAAACACACCACACAGCATATGCCATCTGTGCCATCGCCTGTCTCTTGGCTGCAAACTCAGTACAAAGCTTCTCACAAGGACACGACAACAAAAAAAACAGAAACAAAATTTGTCAGAGAAACTCAGCTGGTCTGGCAGCATCTGTGGAGATAGAAAGAGTTTACTTTTTGGGTCCAGTTCTGAAGAAGGGTCACTGGACCCAGTGTCAACTCTGCTTTCTCTCTCCACAGATGCTGTCAAAGCTGCTGAGTTTCTCCAGTAATGCGCTGTTGCTTCAGATTTCCAGTACCCACAGTTTTCTGCTTTACACACCTGCCTTTTGATAGCAACTTTAACATAGGAAAGTGTGCGAAGGTGTTTCACAGAGAGCTGAATCAGATAAAAGTTAACAGCAAACAAAAGGAACAGTCCTGGGGAGGGGTGAATAATGGACTCTATTCTATTGAGAAGGGGGAGGTTTTACAAAAGGAGGGAGAAAATTCCAGAGCTTAGGATAGTGCTCCCCAAATCTCCTGCACCCACCCACCACCACACACCCGCTCCCTACTCATCACCATGACCCCACTTAAGGCTTGAAACTTGTCCTGACTCCTCAATGAAAATCAAACCAAGACAGGGGAAGCTTGGCAGGGATGATGTATGGGGGCAGTTGGGGTGGGGTGCGTGCACATGTGTGCTCGCAGTTGCCTCAGAGCCCACAGCACCAAAGTTTCAGCTTGACAGCCCACCTGGGGTCCTGAACTCTCCGTCTTCATTTTGGGAAGCCCTGCCTTAGGGTAGCTGGGGGCGCCAACAAACATTAAGAAACAGATACGTGCAAAACAGAGTTGAAGGACCAGTTTAGACAATTCAATGGTAGACCTGTTGCAAGCCACTGAGAAAGTAGCAGAGGAGCCACTGGGCTAACTCCAAATCACAACTGGAAGTCTTGCACTCCTCATCCGCAAGGCAAAAATGTGAACGCAGCCAGGTGAGCATGAACAAAACTGCAAACGTATGAACATAACCTAATTTAATTTAATTATAGCATTCAGTTATCAAAGATCAAAGCCTTGAACAGCAATTCCTTGCCGCTCCCCCCCACCCCAACTCTCCCTCTAAACTGAATTGAGTCAGCACCAGGGCATCTGTCACTGGTATAACACCACCAGAAGGAGAGGGACTCATTCCTAGAGCGCTGCTGATGTGGCCAAAGGTTGTTTGTGTGAAACCACGAGCTTATGGCAGCGCAACGGTGAGAAGCGTTTGGGAGGTCTGCTCACTTCCCATCCACACCCTACACCACCCGCCTCCCCCAGACTGACTGGAGCTGAGGGTCAAAACAGTGAATGTAAAATTTGCCAGAAAAGGTGGTCAAAGGCCTAACTCTCTCTCTGAGCTACAGTTACGAGGCCCCACAGACAGAAGAGAGACTGACATACTACACCATACATTACCTCAGCAGAGACAGAGACAAAAAAAAAATTCAGAAACATGTGAGAGCAAGGAGAGGAAAAAAAAAGAATCAACCGTACCTTCCATACAAACACAAAAAAGACTTAAATCAAAACATTTTTCAATTATTAATGGGGGCGTGAAAAACAAATCCAACTTGGAAGCAACGATAAACTGTTTTAAGAGGGAAAAACGTAAATAGCATCCCACATGGAAAACTGGCTAGAGACCTAAAAATAAGTTTCTAAAACAGACTCAAAAACAAAAAAAAAGTTCCCGGGACTTTGTCGCAAAGGGGGGGGGGTTTCCAGGATTACTCTTTTTAAAAAGAAAGAAATATAAAAATAAACAAGAGTCTGGAAGCAAAGGCTACAGGACGTTTGCAACATGGAATTCTCCATATCGCATTTTGAAATGGGAGGGAAAAAAAACGTTACATTACAGCTTTGGACAGTGTGGGAACTGGGCCGGGGGCGGCAAAAGAGGAATAAAAGGATTGCTGAGGGCGGTGAGGGGAAATCAAGAAAACGCAGGCGGCTTCAAACACAGAGAGATCAAACAAACCCGGGTCTCCCCTCCTCTTACCTTTACATGGCTGTGCCGATGAGAGGCAGCTAGATGAATGCACTCACTCAACAGCGAAGCTGTGAAACAGGAGACAGAGACAGAGAGAGGAGGGGGGGAACCAGTCCTTAAACAGAATTAGGCATCGATTTTTGGGGGGGGGGGTGTGTGAAGGGGAAGGGGAAAGAGGAGGGTATGGGGAGCGACGGAAAGCTTGGTGCATTCAGCAGGATTGCACTAGCCTCACTCACACACAGAGATAAAGACTAGGACACGGCAGCAGCGCTAAGACTAGCGCAGCGCTGCACTGGTCCAGCGATCCGCGATTAAAGGGCTGCAGCGGCCGCGCCTGCGCACTGTCACCACTCTACCCCCCCCTCCTCCTTCCCCACCATCAGGGAGGGTGACGTAATGCTCCCAACCAGTCTCTTAAAGGGGCCGCGCCTCAGCTTCCTTATGGGCAAGGCTGGGGAACCTCAGCAGCACCCGGGAATCGCGGGATAGCGCAACACCGGATCACAGAAACCCGACAGTGTGGGAGCAGGCTGTTCGGCCCATCGAGTCCATACCTCCACCCCCACCTTCTGAAGAGCATCCCACCCCATTCCCACATTTCCCACGCCTGACCCACACAGCCAGCGCATCCCTGGACACTATGGGGTAATTTAGCACGGCCAATCCACCCTAACCTGCACATCCCTAGACACTACGGGGACAATTTAGCATGGCCAATCCACCCTAACTTGCACATCTTTGCGACTGTGGGAAGAAATGCGCACAGACAGGAGGAGAACATGCAAACTCCACACAGACAAGGTCAGAAGTTGCACGACACCAGGTTGTAGTCCACCAGGGATAGCAAGAACTGGCGTCAGAGTCAATACAGTGTGGAGCTGGAGGAACACAGCAGGTCAGGCAGCATCAGAGGAACAGGAACACAGTTCTGATGAAGGGCCCCAACCCAAAATGTCAACTTTCCAGTTCCCCTGGTGCTGCCTGACCTGCTGTGTTCCTGTGGTGTGTTGACTATAGTCCTCCAGGCTTAATTTGAAATCACAGGCTTTTCTAGCACTGCCCCTTCCACCTGCCAAAAATAATGGGGTATAACCCGGTGTTGTGTGACTTCTGACTCTGTCCACCCCAGTCCGACACCAGCACCTCCACATCCACAAGACAGTCACCCAAGGCTGGAATTGAACCCAGGTCCTTGGCGCTGTGACAGGCAGCAGTGCTAACCGCTGAACCACCGTGCCACCCAATAACATAGGATCCTAGAACAAAGAATCATAAGGTCACAGAATATGTGATCCCAGAATGCAGAATCACAGGGTAACAGAACTTAAGATCATGGAATAGAATATAGAATCACAGGATCCTCAAACACAGGATCAAAGGATCATTGAACATACAATACAGAAAAGGCCCTTCAGCCTATTGATACTGCGCCAGCAAAACAAAAACAATTCCAGATCTACAATACAATGAAATACTTTGGAGTTGGAAGCAAAAACAGCAGTTGCTGGGGACCCTCATCAGGCCTGGCAGCATCTGCGAAGAGATAAACAGAGTTAATATTTTGAGTCCTGTGTCCCTTCTTCAGAACTCAGCTCTATTTTTGTCACTCTAAATCTACGCTAGTCCCACTTTCCAACACTAGCCCCATAGCCTCGAATATTTTGACATTTCAAGTGCTCATCTAAGTACTTTTTAAAGGCTGTGAGGTTTCCCACCTCTATAACCCTCCCAGGCAGTGCATTCCAGACCCTCACCACCCTCTGGATGAAAATATTCTTCCTCAACTCCCCTCTAAACCTTCGTTCTTTCACCTTAAATGTGTAACCCTTGGTACAGCCCTTCAACTAAAGGGGAATAGCTGTTCTCTATCCACCCGGTCCTTGCCCCTCATAATCTTATACACCTGTTTTAGGTTCCTCCCTCAAATTTCTCTGCTCTGAAGAAAACAATCCCAGCTTCCCCAGCCTCTTTTCAAAGCTTCACTGCAGTTTGGAATTCTGATAGGACTCTTCCTCTCCTTTTGGCTTAGCATCACAGACTAAACCCCATTTTCCCTGCCTTCCGCCCCTTACCCTGCACATGAATCCTTGTCAAAAGAGCCAGGCAGCAGAAGGCACAGCTACTGATGGGCCTGCATTAAGAACATAAGAAATAGGAGCAGGAGTAGGCCATCCGGCCCCTCAAGGCTGCTCCGCCATTCAATAAAATCATGGCTGATCTTTTCATGGACTCAGCTCCACTTACCTGCCTGCTCACCATAATGCTTAATTCCTTATGGTTCAAAAATCTATCCTTCTTTGCCTTAAAACCAGTCAACGAGGTAGCCTCAACTGCTTCACTGGGCAGGGAATTCCACAGATTCACAACCCTTTGGGAGAATAAGTTCGTCCTCAAGTCAGTCTGCTCCCCCTTATTTTGAGGCTCTGCCCCCTTGTTCTAGTTTCACCCGCCAGTGGAAACAACTTTCCTATTTCTATCGTATCTATTCCCTTCATAATTTTATATGTTTGTAAGATTCCCTCTCATTTTTCTAAACTCTAATGAGTAGAGTCCCAGTTTACTCAATGTCTCCTCATAAGCCAACCCTCTCAACTCCAGAATTAATCTAGTGAATCTCCTATGCCCTCCAGTGCCAGTACACCCTTTCTCAAGTAAGGAGACCAAAACTGTACACGGTACTCCAGGTGTGGCCTCACCAGTGCCCTATACAGCGGCAGTAATACCTCCCTGTTTTTAAACACCATCTGTCTAGCACAATATTCCATTTGCCTTCTCAATTACCTGCTGCACCTGCGAACTACCCTTTTTTGTGATTCATGCACCATGAAAATCAGAGCCACACAGGAGGTCAGAATTTGGAGGAGTACAGAGAATTGAGAGGTCTGAGAGGCTGGCAGAAGCTACGGGAGAGAACGGAGAGCGTAGTGGGAACATGTGGGGTTGGATAGCTCAGGTGCGAATTCTCAATTGGAAGTGTTGCCGGACTGTGAGCTCATGTAGGTCACTATGAGCAGAGATGAATGGGCCACAGAGTAAGGCAACAAGAATTCTGGACCTGCTCCCCTTCCTCTTTGATGACTGCTGCAAATGGATCAATCTAATGAATATTAATATGAGCAACGTAACATAATGAGGTGATTGTATTGAAACATATAAGATTCTGAGGGAGATTGAAGGTCAATGCTGAGAGGATGCTTTCACTTGTGGATGAAGCTAGAACTGGGAAGGTGCGGGGGGTACAAATGGTTTAACGGTAAAGGGTCCCCCACTTTAAGATAGTAGTGAGGAAGAATTACTTCTGTCGGGGGGGGTTATTGGGTGTTGGTAAATCACTTCTGCTGAGTGCAATTGAAGTTGGGCCACTGAATATAATCTAGGCTGAGTTCAACAGATTGATAAAGCAGTCTAGGGTTATGGGATTAAAACTGAAAGTGGTGGAGAAACTCAGCAAGTCTGGAGAGACAACAGAGTCAGTAATTTGTGTGCAACATGACTCTTCTTTGGAACTTGTAACGTAGGGGTGATTGGGGAGATAGGTTCAGAAAACGGAGTTAAGAATACAGTCCTGATCTTATTGAATGATGGAGCCATTTAATGGCTGAATGACCTCCTTCTGCTCCTTTTTTTTAATGTTCAATGACTACTGTACCTGTAATATTTGAATAGACATTATTCAATGCATTCTCTCCACCTCCCAAACACAACCAATCCCATTTCCACTGTAATGCTTTGCCCACAAGTGCAGATCAATTCACTGGAAATCCATGGTTACCAACATCCCAACAGGGCATGGTATGTTGGAAGAACAATGTCCAGATGGACTGAGGATGGATACACACAGGAAAGCAATGGCTTTGGAGATTGTTGAAGGAATGGATGAGGGGCCCAGCCACAGATAGTTGGAGGTGAGGATGTGACAGAGAGGAAAATGGGCTTTCTGGGTGATGGAATGGATATAGGCGTTCTAAGTCAGGTCAGGGGCAGGTGGGATATTGAAGTAGTGAACAATTTTGGTTCAGAGTGGGGAATGTTGGGGCCTTGTAAGTTAGGCTTTGTGCAGGCTGAAGGCACATTGTAGAATAAATCAAAAATGTGTACAAATCAGGAATTAAGGGAAGAACCTTCAACTGGGTGGACGTGAGAAGTGATCTTCCAGAGGGATTTTGTGCTGGAGCTGCTGCTATTCCCATTTTACCCAAGTGATTTGGGCTCAGGAATTTGACAAGTGACATTAAAATTGATTGATCGTACAGAATTGAGGAAGGTAAGTTTTATAGGCCAGACCAGACCCCCTCAAAATATTTTAAGAAGGTGGCCAAAACCTTAACTTTTTCTTATGTTAAGAGTAAATATGAGGCACTGTGTTCCAGATGCAATTCAGTTGGACAAACTTCTCAACCTGAAGCAAAATGCATTTTATTCAAACACTAGTTAAAATATAACAAAAGAAAGAAGGAACTGGAAGAACTTAACTCGATTAGAAAACTTAACAGAGTAAAAGTTCTAGTGGCGCAATCAGTCAGCGCGCAGTATTTATGTGACAGTATAGAGGCGTGTGCATCGGCGAGGTAGTATGTTCAAGCCTCCCCTGGAGCAGTTTTAATTTGCGGTGGGACAAGACCATAAGGAGGAAAGGCACTTTTGGGGTGGCACGGTAGCTCAGTGGTTAGCACTGCCAGCTCACAGCCCCAGGGACCTGGGTTTGATTCTATCCTCGGGTAGCTGTCTGTGTAGAGTTTGCACATTCACCCTGTGTCTGCGTGGGTTTCCTCTGGGTGCTCCAGTTTCCTCCCACAGTTTAAAGATGTGCGGGTTACGTAGATTGGCCATGCTAAATTGCCCGTGGTGTTCAGGGATGTGTAGATTAGGTGGGTTATAGGGGGATGGGTCTGGGTGGGATGCTCTGAAGGTTGGTGTGGACTTTTTGGACCAAAGGGCCTGTGTCCACACTGTAGGAATTCTATGATGAAGTGAAGTGACACAATATAATAGATACTTTATCTATTACTGATTAACTGTTCCAATATAGCAACATCCTTTAAACACACCCTCGGCAAAAGGCAAATTCAGAAAACAGATTGTCTCACATGCAACTTCCATAGCAAGCAGAAAACCCCCAGCTTTTGGCTGTAATTGAGAGACAGACAAAAAAAATACCTTCCACCTTTTCAAGACACCAGCAACAACCGCTGAAAGCTAAACGTGGAATCACTGGATCTGTGAGAGCTTGACTATACCCACTCTGCTTCTATTGTTTTAACTTTTTAAAAAATGCCTCACAAGTTGTCTATCTTCTCAGACTACTCATCACCTGTCGTCCAGTCTCTCTCTAAAAGAAACAGGTCAAAACACACCTCTTAAAGCCACAGCATCATCATAATAGACGTACTTTGAAGAGCATCACCAATATCCAAGATGGGATGCATAAGTTAACAGTAGGAGTGGTTGCAAAAAGGGGAATACAATGCAATATTGCAGTTCAGTCATTTTAATCAACCTGATCAGATGTAGTGTAACATGCCACTAGGGCTGGTAGGACTTAAATTCAGAATTTCTGGCACAAAAACAGAAATTTCCGGAAAAACTCAGCAGGCCTGGCAGCATTAGTGGATGGGGACAAGCTGGGCTGGTTTAGGGATGCAGTTGGGGGAGGGGAGATTTTGAAGCTTGTGAAGTCCACATTGATGCCATTGGGCTGCAGGGTTCCCGGGCTGAATATGATTTGCTGTTCCTGCAACCTTCGGATAACATCGTTGTGGCATTGCAGGAGGCCCAGGATGGACATGTCGTCTGAGGAATGGGAGGGGGAGTTGAAATGGTTCGCGACTGGGAGGTCCAGTTGTTTAGTGCGAACCGAGCATAGGTGTTCGGCAAGGCGGTCCCCAAGCCTCCGCTTGGTTTCCCCAATGTAATTGATACCATTGGGCTGCACGGTTCCCAAGCGGAACATGAGGTGCTGTTCCTGTAACCTTCGGATGGCATCGTTGTGGCACTGCAGGAGGCCCAGGATGGGCATGTCGTCTGAGGAAGCATCCCAACCCAGCTCAGCTTGTCCCTGCCTCCCTAACCTGTCCTTCCTCCCATCTATCCCCTCCTCCCACCTCAAGCCCCACCCCCATCTCCTACCTATTAGACTCATCCTGCCCCCTGGACCTGTCCGTCCTCCCTGGACTGACCTATCCCCTCCCTAACTCCCCACCTACACTCACCTTTACTAGCTCCATCCCCACCTCTTTGATCTGTCTGTCTCCTCTCCACCTATCTTCTCTTTTATCCATCTTCTAAACGCCTCCCCCTCTCTCCCTATTTATTTCAGAACCCCCTTCCCCTCCCCTATTTCTGAAGAAGTGTCTAGGTCTGAAACATCAGCTTTCCTGCTCCTCTGATGCTGCTTGGCCTGCTGTGTTCATCCAACTCTACACCTTGTTATCTCAGATTCTCCAGCATCAGCAGCTCCTACCATCTCTGAAACAAATCCAACCCAGTCAATTACCGCCCCATCAGTCTACTCTCGATCACCAGTAAAGTGATGGAAGGTGTCACTAACAGTGCTATCAAGCAGCATCTGCTCAGCAATAACCTGCTCAGTGACACCCAGTTTGGGTTCCACCAGGGCCACTCAGCTCCTGGCCTCATTACAGCGTTAGCTCAAACATGGACAAAAGAGCTGAATTGCAGAGGTGAGGTGAGAGTGACAGCCCTTTACATCAAGGCTGCATTCGACCTAGTGTGGCACCAAGGAGCCCGAGCAAAACCGGAATCAATGGGTATCAAGGGCCAAACTCTCAGCTAGTTGGAGTCATACCTGACACGTAGGAAGATGGTTGTGGTTGTGGGAGGTCAATCATCTGAGCTCCAGGACATCTCTGCAGGAGCTCCTCAGGGTAGTGTCCTCAGCCCAACCACCTTCAGCTGCTTCATCAATGACCTTCCCTCCATCATAAGGTCCAAAGTGGGGATGTTCGCGAATGATTGCACAATGTTCAGCACCATTCGTGACTCCTCAGATTCTGAAGCAGTCCATGTTCAAATGTAACAAAATCAGGACAATATCCAGGCTTGGGCTGACAAGTGGCAAAAGTGACATTTGCGCCACACAAATGCCAGGCTATAACCATCACCCACAAGAGACAATCTAACCACCGCCCCTTGACATTCAATGGTGTTACCATCGCTGAATCCCCCACTATCAACATCCTGGGGGTTATCATTCACCAGAAACTCACTGGGACTCACCACATAAACACAGTGGCTACAACAGCAGGTCAGAGGCTAGGAATCCTGTGGTGAGTAACTCACCTCCTGACTCCCCAAAGCCTGTCCACCATCTACAAGGCACAAGTCAGGAGTGTGATGGAATACTCCCCACTTGCCTGGATGAGTGCAGCCCCAACAACACTCAAGAAGCTTGACACCATCCAGGACAAAGCAGCCCGCTTGATTGGCACCATATCCACAAACATCCACTCCCCCCACCACTGATGTTCAGTAACAGCAGTGTGTACTGTCGACAAGATGCACTGCAGAAATTCACCAAAGATCCTCAGACAGCACCTTCCAAACCCACGCCCGCTTCCATCTAGAAGGACAAGGGCAGCAGCTACATGGGAAGACCACCACCTCCAAGTTCCCCTCCAAGCCACTTGCCATCCTGACCTGGAAATATATCATCGTTCCTTCACTGTCGCTGGGTCAAAATCCTGGAATTCCCTCCCTAAGGGCATTGTGGGTCAACCCACAGCAGGTGGACTGCAGCACTTCAAGAATGCAACTCACCACCATCTTCTCAAGGAGCAACTAGGGACAGGCAATAAATGCTGGGCCCAGTCAGCGACACCCACATCCCACAAATGAATAGAAAAACAGACATAGTAAAAGTTGAATCATTGAATCCCTACAGTGTGGAAGCAGGCCATTCTGCCCATCGAGTCCACACTGACTCTCTGCCCAGGGCCACCACCTCCCTGTAATCCTACATTTCCCATGGCTAACCCACCTAGCTTGCACACCCCTCAACACTATGGGTAATTTAGCATGGCCATTCCACCTAACCCACACATGTTGGACTGTGGGAGGAAACCGGAGCACCCCGAGGAAACCCACACAGACACAGGGAGCGTGTGCAAACTCCACACAGACAGTGCTGGATGCTGGAATTGAACCCGGGTCCCTGGTGCTGTGAGGCAGCAGTGCTAACCACTGACGCACCGTGCTGCTCCTCAAATTGAATGTGAATTCAATTTTTTTGAAAAATTTGGAATTAAAAGTCTAATGATGATCATGAAAACAATTGTCAGGGGAAAACCCATCTAGTTCACTAATTTAGGGAAGGAAATCTGCCATCCTTACCAGGTGTGGCCTAGGTATGACTCCAGGCCTGCAAAAACGTGGGTGACTCTGATATGGCCCTAGCAAGGCTTTCAGTTCAAGGCCAATGGGGGTGGGCAACAAATTTTGGCCTTGCTGGTGATGTCCTTGAAAGCATCTACTTTTAGAAAAGATGTGATTCATGCTCTACTGCGAATGTAGCTGCAATAAATATTCAACATTATTCTTATTTGGAATTCTGCATCAAAAGCTTGTCACATAAGTTTGCCTGTAACAGGCAATAGTCTGTGGTCAATTATTTGCAAGAAAAACTAAAGAACATGGGTTTAAGGTGAGAGGGGAAAGATTTAAAAGGGACCTAGGGGGCAACTTTTCCCACACAGAGGGTGGTGGGTGTATGGAATGAGGAAGTGGTGGAGGCTGGTACAATTACAACATTTAAAAGGTATCTGGATGGATACATGCATAGGAAGGGTTTAGAGGGATATGGGCCAAATGCTGGTAAATGGGATTAGATTAATTTAGGATATCTGGTCAGCACGGATGAGTTGGACTGAAAGATCTGTTTCCGTGCGGTACATCTCTATGACTCTATAGGTGAGGCATAATTCTGTGGTATTGAAGAATTCAACAGATTTCAATTCAGGATACAATACGCAAACAAACAATCTCAGACATCCAAGTGCCTCACCTAATATTAAACTACGGAGTTATAACAGGCAGCATGCTTCCGGTCGTGTATCATGCTTCAAGTGATCCCAGGTAAGAGGGACACGGAGGTCCTTCTACCCTTGGGTCACATGCTGTGATACAATGATGATGTCATAGGTATGTTTCTTAAAGGCACATTGACATGTTGATCATGAGGCATAACACAACACACTGTGGCATCAAATATCAGATATGAGGAATATCAGCCCTATGAATACCTTTAGATTTGGAAGAGTCAGAAAAGGAGGAGTTTGTGGTCAGGAAGCAAGCTTCCTTTGCACATAAAGTTAGCCTCACACCCACTGTACAGCCATTAAGTTGCCATCCAATGCTTGATTGGATGTGCAGAGTGGTTCAGTCCAGGAGAAAGAATAGCCTCTGCTTCAAGTCTGCCACCCTCACCTTGTAGAGTAAAGGGTTAATATTCAAATGTAGAAGCAGTAAGCTTAGTCAGTAGTGACGTAGAGACCATGTGATGGAGACTTCCGAAGAGAGACGCAACGGGGTAGATTCTCGTGCTATGTTGGAGTATAAAAAGATTGTTGATGAAACAGTTCCCATAAAAAGACTTCAGACTCCAGTATCATCTTCAGCAATGCAGAGCAGCTTACCTCATCGAAGATTGTCTCACAATAACAAGGACCCATGTGGAGACTCCAAAACCAGAGCAACACAGTACTGCAGATTGTCCTTTAGGCTAAATGTTACACCTGAAGTTTAACACCTTATTAAAATGGAACACACTCATCCCGCCCCCTTGACCTGTCCATCCTCCCTGGACTGACCTATCTCCTCCCTACCCCCCCACCTACACTCACCTTTACTGGCTCCATCCCCGACTCTTTGACCTGTCTGTCTCCTCTCCACCTATCTTCTCCTCTATCCATCTTCTATCCGCCTCCCCCTCACTCTCTCTATTTATTTCAGAATCCCCTTCCCCTCCCCCATTTCTGAAGAAGGGTCTCGACCCGAAACATCAGCCTTCCTGCTCCTCTGATGCTGCTTGGCCTGATGCGTTCATCCAGCTCTACACCTTGTTATCTAAGACAAAGTCCATCTTTGATCAGATCACAGGTCATGGATTCCCAAAGTTGAAGAAATGAGAGGAACCAATTCTCTTCAACAGTGAACAGAGTTCCTTTCATTAAACATTTAATCGTGGAATGTTTGGGGTCGTTTTCACTTCATTTGTTGCAGCCACCACAGGCAGGTGCATTGTGGGCCATCAGCTACAGCTGGATGTCAACACAAAGACAACACTGGGATTGGTTTTCCATCAACTGACATCCTTGTGTGATAAGATGCAACATAGGCGCTGTGCTTCCTGGCTTTGTTAAGCATGTTTGTCTTCGTGGCGTTACACAGACTGCCTCACAATGATTCAGACCTTACAAACCCATTTCCTGGCCTGGCAAAAGTTTCTCAAAAAGGTCAAAAAAAAAAAACAAGAAGAGAAAAAAGTCAGCACTGAATGCTCTTCAGGGAGGCAAGGGGAAAAGTCATTTGAGTAATGAGTAGTTAGGATTTGGAACACAGCTCCTGGTAGAGCGCCACATGTCACATTAACTCAAATGCTGCAAGCAGAAAAAGAATCCAATGTCACCACAATGAAAAGAACTACTTGGAATATTAGGCAAATCTATTGGAGATGTATTAAATTTGCTTATTTGGCCACTGTAATTATGGGGCTTGAATTTGGTGGGACTAATTTAGTTTGGGATTATGGTCAGCACGGACCGGTTGGACTGAAGAGTCTGTTTCTGCGCTGTATAAACTTTGTGTAGCTTCCTCTGGCTCCCGTCCTCTATCTTGAGGAAAGGGAGTTAGTGGGGTAGTGGTAATGGCACTGGACTTATAATCTAGAGTCCTAGGCTAATGCACTGAAGTCATGGGTTCGAATCCCACCACAGCTGCTTTATTCAATGCAATTCATCGGGAACATAGATTTGACTCAGTCCTTCTGACCACGACAATTGAGATTGATTGTCATAAGAAACACATCTGGTTCACTACATGCCCCTTTAGGAATGGAAATCACCTTCTGGGTAACTCCAAAGCCACAGCAGTGAAGCTGACTCCAAAATACCTGAGCAAGCCACGCCCAGGAATGGGCAACAAATATTCTCCTTATGCCTGTTTCTTTGCTCAGCATAATCTACAGAGCGAGTGTTACTGTGGTGAGAAACCTTATGAAGAGGAAGACAGTCCTTGTTACCTAAGCTGAGCATTCTTGACGATGAGAAACTGGGGTTACAGAAAATTGACCCAGTCAAATGGCAGGGGCTGACACGTCACATTAACCCAGATGTTGCAAACAGTAAAAGAATTCATTGTCAGCACAGTGAAACAAACTATTTAGAATATTAGGCAAATCTAATATCTTTCTGCAGCTTTCTGCAGTGGTGGAGAATTGGTTCCTCTCATTTCTTCAACTTTGGGAATTCATGACCTGTGATCTGATCAAAGATGGACTTTGTCTTAGATAACAAGGTGTAGAGCTGGATGAACACAGCAGGCCAAGCAGCATCAGAGGAGCAGGAAAGCTGATGTTTCGGGTCGAGAACCTTCTTCAGAAACGGGGGAGGGGAAGGGGATTCTGAAATAAATAGAGAGAGTGAGGGGGAGGCAGACAGAAGATGGATAAAAGGAGAAGATAGGTGGAGAGGAGACAGACAGGTCAAAGAGTCAGGGATGGAGCCAGCAAAGGTGAGTGTAGGTGTGGAGTTAGGGGGAATATGTCAGTCCAGGGAGGAAGGACAGGTCAAGGGGGCAGGATGAGGCTGGTAGGTAGGAGAGGGGGCTGGGGCTTGAGGTAGGAGGAGGGGATAGGTGGGAGGAAGGACAGGTTAGGGAGGCGGGGACAAGCTGGGCTGGTTTTGGGATGTGGTCGAGGGAGGGGAGATTTTGAAGCTTGTGAAGTTCACATTTATACCATTGGGCTGTAGGGTTCCCAAGCGAAATATGGTGGCATTGTTGTGGCACTGCAGGAGGCCCAGGATGGACATGTCATCTGAGGAATGGGAGGGGGAGTTGAAATGGTTCGCGACTGGGAGGTGCAGTTGTTTGTTGCGAACTGAGCGCAGGTGTTCTGCAAAGCGGTCCCCAAGCCTCCGCTTGGTTTCCCCGATGTAGAGGAGGCCACATTGGGAACAGCGGATATGGTATACCACATTAGCAGATGTGCAGGTGAACATATGCTTGATGTGGAAGTGCTTCTTGGGGCCTGGGATGGGGGTGAGGGGGGAGGTGTGAGGGCAGGTGTAGCACTTCCTGCGGTTGCAGGGAAAAGTGCCGGGTGTGGTGGAGCTGGTGGGGAGTGTGGAGCGGATGAGTGTGTCACGAAGAGAGTGGTCCCTCCGGAAAGCAGATAAGGGTGGGGAGGGAAAAATGTCTTTGGTAGTGGGGTTGGATTGCAGATGGCGGAAGTGTCGGAGGATGATGCGTTGGATCCGAAGGAGAGAGAGGTATCAGAGATAGTGCAGGTGAACTTAAGTTTGGTGTGCAAGGTGTCGGTGAAGTGGATGAACTGTTCAAGCTCCTCCTGGGGGCATGAGGCGGCGCCGATACAGTCATCGATGTAACGGAGGAAGAGGTGGGGGCTAGGGCCAGTGTAGCTTTGGAAGAGGGATTGTTCCACGTA
>JAHRHZ010000008.1:8989472-9037428 GCA_024137785.1 Ginglymostoma cirratum | reverse complement strand
TCTTCCTCCGTTACATCGATGACTGTATCGGTGCCGCCTCGTGCTCCCAAGAGGAGTTCAAACAGTTCATCCACTTCACTACCACCTTCCACCCCAACCTTAGTCTGGGTGAACTTATCTCTGATACCACTCTCTCCTTCCTGAACCTTTTTGTTTCCATCTCTGGCAACCACCTGGAAACCAATATCAATTTCAAGCCCACCGACTCCCACAGCTACCTAGAATACATCTCCTCCCACCCACCTTCCTGCAAAAATGTCATCCCCTATTCCCAATTCCTTCGCCTCCGCCGCATCTGCTCCCAGGATGAGGCATTCCACTACCGGACATCCCAGATGTCCTCGTTTTTCAAGGACTGCAACATCCCCCCCACAGTGGTTGAAAATGCCCTCGACCGCGTCTCCTTCATTTCCTGCAACTCATTCCTCAAACCCACTCCCCGCAATAACAACCAAAACAGGTTGCCCCTCATCCTCACGTACCACCCCAGCAACCTCCAGATCCAACGCATCATCCTCCGACACTTCCACCATCTGCAATCTGACCCCACCACCAAAGACATTTTTCCCTCCCCACCCTTTTCTGTTTCCGGAGGGACCACTCTCTCCATGACTCTTGTCCGCTCCACACTCCCCACCAGCCCCACCACCCCCGGCACCTTTCCCTGCAACCGCAGGAAGTGCTACACCTGCCCCTACACCTCCCCCCTCACCCCATCCCAGGCCCCAAGAAAACCTTCCAAATCAAGCAGATGTTCACCTGCACATCTGCTAATGTGGTATACTGTATCTGCTGTTCCCGTTGTGGCCTCCTCTACATCAGGGAAACCAAGTGGAGGCTTGGGGACCGCTTCATGGAACACCTACGCTTGGTTCGCGGCAAACAAGTACACCTCCCAGTCGTGAACCATTTCAACTTTCCCTCCCACTCCTCAGACGACATGTCCATCCTGGGCCTCCAGCAGTGCCACAATGTTGCCACCCAAAGATTGCAGGAACAGCACCTCATATTCCGCTTGGGAACCCTGCAGCCCAATGGTATCAATGTGGTTTTCACAAGCTTCAAAATCTCCCCGCCCCCAACCTCATCCCAAAATCAGCCCAGCTTGTCCCTGCCTCCCTAACCTGTCCTTCCTCCCACCTCAAGATCCATCCCCATCTCCTACCTACCAGCCTCATCCCGCCCACTTGACCTGTCGGTCCTCCCTGGACTGACCTATCCCTCCCTAACTCCCCACCTACACTCATCTTTACTGGCTCCATCCCTGCCTCTTTGACCTGTCTGTCTCCTCTCCACCTATCTTCTCCTTTATCCATCTTCTATCTGCCTTCCCCTCTCTTCCTATGTATTTCAGAATCTCCTTCCCTTCCCCCAATTCTGAAGAAGGGTCTAGGCCCAAAACGTCAGCCTTCCTGCTCCTCTGATGCTGCTTGGTCTGCTGTGTTCATCCAGCTCTTCACTTTGTTATCTCAGATTCTCCAGCATCTGCAGTTCCTGCTATCTCTGGACTTTGTCTTAATTATTTTATATCTACATTTTCTGTTACTAATATAGATGCTGGAGTATGGTCAGTTTGACACTTTTCACTGCATTTTTTGTAAAAATACAAGTGAGAATAAACTACTATTCTATTCCACTCAGTTGAGAATCAGCCCCATTGCTGAGAGTCTGGAGTCACATGTAGGCCAGTCCAGGTAAGGAATATCATTATATATTATTTGAGCACTGTAGTTATGGGGCTTGAATTTGTTAGAACAGGAGTAGTGGCGGATCACATCAGTATTTTGACTTTCCAACTATTGATCAAAATTTATTGCATAATTTGTTGAAATTTGTCCGCATCAGTGCTTCCCAAGTGTTTCCCTGCTGTTAAAGAGCTCAATGTGCAGGGGGTAGGGATTGGGGTGAGGGGAGTAGTGATGAGACTTGCTGAATTTGGGGTAGAAGGCATCTTAAGGGGCTCTTTTCACCCCACTCCTGATTACAAGGTAGTGTTTGTTCCAAAAGAAGGTAAATGGTAAAGCTGCTGTAGTCATTGGAAAAACAGACAGACAGACAACTGGTGGTGATTTAACCCCAAGGTCACCATATCTCAGGAGAGGGGAGAGTTCGAGAAGGAGAGGCCTTTATGGTAACCCCAGCTAGTACAGGAATTGAACCCACACTGTGTTGCAAACTAGCCATCCAGCCAACTGAGCTAACTGACTCCCAGAAGAATGACTACATTTCTAGTCAAAGTCTTGTTTGGGAGCTGCAGCAATTGAGCTTTCATCCATTAGCCTGCACCAACCAGTTAAACAAATTAAGACTTAGGCAGGTCCTGCAGCTGTCAGAAATCTGCCCAAGCTTCAGTGGCAGCCTTTGCTGCCCTGGCACTCGTGACCCCAGGATGTTTGGACCCCACCGGTGATCATAGATTTGAGAAGCCCTGGTCTACAATGTGACAAGACCTCATGAGCGACAACCAATGGCTGACCAAGTGGTCAATATCATCGAATGTTGTTAACACCCTTCAAGTTCACTTATACCCCTTTAGGCAAGGAAAGCTGCCATGCTTACTTGACCTGGCCTACATGCGACTCCAGACCCACAGCAATGGGGTTGACCCTCAACTGAATGGAATAGAATAGTAATTTATTGTCATTCATATGTTTAGAAAAAATACAGTAAGAGGTGTTCAAGTCCCCAAACTCCAGTGTCTACTGTAATAAAGGGGAGGTCAACCCCACTCTGATAACTAAAACCAAAACACCCGAAGAGGCTTGCCTTGCCCTATAATCTGTTAAAAGAGGTGTAAAAAGTGGAATAACCTGTCTCTCTGTTATAAAGGAGTGGTTAAATGAAATAAACTCCTAACACTCACTCTATAATGAATGAGTAACGTTTATCTAACTGAACAATTAACAAACCAAACAATTCCCCTCTAACTACTAACTATTCCTGATTAAAACAAAATTCTAATCGTACGTTGTTCCAATAAATGCAAGTCCCACATATATGACCCAAACTTTTTTTTAAAAAATTAGAACTTAGTCCTTTGAAATTGCAGGCAGGGTGCATCTTCTGGAATGTTCTGTGCCTTCTCAATTGATTTACGATCAGGAACACCTTGTTCTTCAAATTCTTGTGTCAGGAATATTAGCTAAGAATGCTATAGTACTTTTGATGCTTTCTCTACGAGCTGAGAGAGAGCTGATATCTTTGCTTATTTTGCAAAAGTCCCTGTCTTTTATACTCTTGAAACATATTAATTTCTTACAACAGGATTGGTCCTATGTTATCAAAACCGATTTAAATTAAATTGGTTGTTAATCTCTAAGTGCCTGGTTTAAATTAATTGGCTAAATTTAAATTTGTTGTCCTGATAACAAAACAAAACTGCTGTCTGAATTACTAACCACACAGCCTTTTGACACAAATGTTCAATTCAGAGGCTCCTTGTACACTTGCAGACTCACAAGCTGCCCACCGACATCCTTTTCTCTCTCCATGCATTGAAAAGCACATCATCTTTTAAAGGGACCACGCACTACCTTTCCCCCATAGAATTTTATGTTTGTAAAATGATAAGTCCTGCCTTCCAATCCACAAGTACTCTACCCAACTTTGTAACAACTCACCCTTAAGAAAAAAAAAAAAGAACCATCATTAAGAATGGCTTCATTTTCTTTTTTCTCTAAACCTTAATGCCATTATTACTTGATCCATAGGTCATTAATCTAGAGTTACACATTTCATACTAATTCTGCATACATATCATAGTGAACACTACCGTTTCTAGCTTATACACACTTTTTTCTTTTAAACCCGTGATAACGCATCCACATTAACATTTTCACAATGGGCAACACGTACATTCTGTAAATTGAGTACTTGTAACGTAAGACTCCAATGTCCTTAAATCTTTCCAAAAATGTCATAAGATTGTGATTGGTATACACGATCATCTCTGATGTATTGTTTGCAACAAAGACATGTTGTAAGGCCAGTAGCAAAGTCAATAACTCTTTCAGCAGTTCAGTATTTTCTCTGGTGGATACTGAGTTTCTTTGAAAAATAACTGTCTGGCCTTTCAATTCCACAATCATTCTCCTGTAACAACGCAGCTCCAACCCCTACATCTGCTTGCACCGATGGCGACTTTAAAAGGGTTCCAAGAAACTTGACATGGCTAAAACAGGTACAGAGGTTAGAGATAATAAAGGTGTAGCGCTGGATGAACACAGCAAGCCAGACAGCATCAGAGGAGCAGGTTAGCACTGCTTTTAAATTCTCAAATGCCTCCTGACATTGTTCTGTCCACCAAAATTTTGTGTTTATTTTTTAACAAACCCATCAGCGGTGCCACCACACTACTAATGTTTGGTATGAGTTTCCTGTAGAATCTGCTCAGTCTCAAAAATCAGAGCACTTTCTTCTTTGAGGGCAGTCTTGGAAATTCCTCAATGGCCTTCATCTTCATGTTCCTGTGTCATCCATCTGTGTCTGATATTGGGCCCTAAGAATGTCACTTCTGCCTTCTCAAATTCTGTTTTTGCCATATTTATGACCGACTTTGCCTTCCGTAGTCTCTCTAAGAGCTCCGCCAAATGCACCATGTGATCCACCCACGAATGGCTAAAGATCACTAAATCATCTATTTAGACAGCACAATTAGTCAATCCTGCCTCAACTCTGTTCATATGTCTTTGAAAAGTGGCTGGTTCATTTTTCATTCAATTACTTTAATTTGATACAGCCCATTCGGGGTTTCAAATGCAGAAACTTCTTTTGCTCTCGCTGACAAAGGTACTTGCCAAAACCATGAAGTTAGTCCAACGTTTAATGAAGTGGCTTGTCCTACTTTTTTCACACTGTCCGCCAGCCTTGGAATTGGGTAGGAGTCTGATTTGGTCATAGCATTGACCTTTTGCTAATCGATGCAGAATCGTTGAGTACCATCAGATTTGGGAACCAACACGATCAGCAAACTCCACTTGCTTTGACTCTTCTCTATGTCGTCTTCCTGGAGCATTGCTTCCACTTCCTTCTGTGCCTGTACTGCTTTGAGAGGATTAAGCCGGTATGGGTGTTGTTTTATGCGAACAGCATTCCCTATGTCAACCTCATGTACTATAGTAGTAGTCCTCCCCGTTCTATTTCTACATATGTCCTCATAGCACTGTAACAAATCTTTCTATTCAGTTCTCTGTTCCTGGAACAGATAGCTCACTACCCTATCCCATTCTTTAAGGACTTCCTCATTATTCAATTTATTCTGAGACACATCAAAATCTAAATCATCTGGATTTGATTCCTCCCTCTAAGTGGCAGTAACTAATACCTGTTTCTCCGATTCCCTTTCCCAGTCATAGTACAGTTTCAGCGTGTTCACATGACATACCCATAATTTTTCTTCTTATCTGGCATCTTTAGCAGATAATTGACCTGAATTAACTTCTTCTCAATTTGATGGGAACCACTAAACATTGCTTTGAAGGGATCTCCTACCACTGGTAACAACATCAATACTTTATCCCCACGGGTAACGGCAAGAATGTTTCATTTCTTATCTGCTTTTTGCTTCATTAGACGCTCTGCCAACATCAAATGTTGTCTAGCTAATTCACCTAGTCTGTTTAATCTCTCTCGCATCTCAGATACATAATGCAACTGAGATCTCTGACTTTGGACCTGTCAACTTTTCCTTAATTAATTTTAAAGGCCCTCTTACTTTGTGTCCAAATATCAATTCAAATGGAGTTAACTGAGTTGATTCATTTAGAGCATTTCTAATAACAAATAATATAAATGGGATACCTTTATCCTAATCATGTGGGTAATCCTGGCATTAAGCCGTCATCATGGTCTTTACGGTCTGATGCCACCTTTCCAATGCTCCCTGGGATTCAGGATGGTACACACTTGATTTAAAGTGTTGGATGCCCAAACTATCAGTGACCTCCTTGAATAATTTGGCAGTAAAACTGAACTCTTGGTTTGACTGAGTCTCCCTGGGTAGTCCATAATGGGTAAAGAAAGCAAGCAACTCCTCCATGCTTTGACATTCCGTAATGGAATTGCCTCCAGACACTTGGTAGACACATCCATTATGGTTAGCAAATACTGGTTCCCACTTTTTGTTTTAGGGAGGGGACCTACACAATCAATCATAACCCACATAAAAAATTCTTCAAATGCGGGAATTGGCATCAAAGGTGCAGGTTTTATCACTGCCTGTGGGTTTCCTACCACCTGACATGTATGACAGGTACAGCAACATTCAACCACATCCCTATGTAATCCAGGCAATAGATGTGCTCCTGTATCTTAGCCCAAGTCTTCCTCACTCTTAAGATGACCTCCTACAGGTAATTTGTGTGCTACCCACAATGCTTCCTGTCTCTATGCTACTGGCAACACAATCTGGTGAACTTCCACCCATTTCCCTTCTGCACTAACTGCTGCAGTCTCCATTTCCGCCTCAGGATTTTATCCTTAAAGTAATAACATTCAGGAATACATTCTGATTCCTTTTCTGAGAAGGCTTTATGATATAAACCTTTTATTGTCTCATCTTTCTGTTGTAACTTCATTAATCTTTCAGAACTAAACATCTCTGCCTGATCCTCTACCTGCTCAGGTTCTTCCTTACCATTTCATCAAACAGTGTCAGCTAACTGGGCCTGAACTCCTACATCTTTCTCTTTTGTTTTCCCTTCCTGTTTTAACTTATGACTGTGGGATCTTGTCACCACACAGTCTGGAAAAATTCCAAGGTATTCCCCTTTTAACACCTCAGTTTCCTGGTTTTCTTTCAGCTTCTCCACTACAATAGGTATCACTCCCACCTTTGATCCTGTTAGATCGTTTCCAAGAACAAACTGTATTCCTGGAATAGCCACTCTTTCAATCACTCCCACTGTCACTTCCCCAGCCTTGATTGGACTTTCTAGCTTTATCTTACACAGGGGAACACCAAATCTCTCTCCTTTAATCCACAGATTATCACTCTCTCAGGCAACATTTCAGAAGGAGTGCAAATATTTTCATCTCTTACTAAGTAGCTCCAATATCTCTAAAAATGTTAACTTCTTTACCTACTCTACCTGTTCCACCCGGCAAAACCTTAAGCACAGAGGGAAGTCTTTGTAGAGATCAGGCATCATCTCTCTGTCCAGCCCATGACTAGGCTGTGCACTTTCCTGCAGCTCCTCAACTTCTTTTGGGATTTCCTTCACCGCCTCAACTAATCCCTCTGGTTTAGCATCATTTACCGTATCCTTTTTCCCAGTGCCTTTCTTAAACCACCAGCACTGTGACTTTGTGTGTCCAATCATATTGCAGTGAAAACACCCGACGTCTTCACCTCTTTTCCACTCTTTTGGCTTTCTTTTTTCACATGTGGAAAACTGCTCCCAGTGTGATCTACTTTTTGCTTTTCATTGAAGGATCTCCCTCTTTCCCAATTTCTATCCCTGACAGAATGAAATTGCTATTGGAAGCTAGATTTCGATTCATGTGTTAATGAGTATTCATCTGCCATCTCTGCAACTCTTCTCACTATTTTAACTTTCTGTTCCTCAACATGTTTTCTTATCACTTCTGGAAAGTGAGTTTTTAAACTCCTGCAGCAGAATAACATCTCTAAGTTCCTCATATGTCTTTTCTATCCTTAATGCTCTCACCTATCTATTGAAGTTGCTCTGTTTAATCTTTCAAACTCGATATACTGTAAGTCTGACCTGGTTCCTCTCTCATATTTCTGAACCGTTGTCTATATGCTTCTGCTCAAAATAGCCTGTTTTACTTCTTCATAGTCTCCTGACACCATCTCTGACAGAGTGGCAAACACCTCACCTCGCCCTGCCTGCCAACTTGATCTGAATTAACATTACACACACAATCTCTGGCCTGTTCATTTGTTTAGCCAATTTCTCAAAGGAAATGATCAAGACTTCTACATCTTTTCCATCGAATTTTGGCAATGTTTTGACATATTTGTATATAGCCCTAACAGGTCTTTGGCTATAATGGGTTTGCTCATCATCACCATATTCCTCACTAAGCCTATCTTCTCCCTTCATTTCCATCATTTTAACTCAGCTATTCTGTCTAATTTGCAACTTTCGAAATTTAAACTATCTTTTTCTTCTTTCTCTGTTTGTAACTGCAATGCAAACCTCTTACCTGTTCAAGCTGCTTCAACTGTAATTGAACTCTATCCATTTACAAAGATTCTGATGGCCTTTCCAGCAAATTTAAATGTTGAGCTATTGCAGTAATTACCTCTTCTTTTCTCAAAGTCAACCCCACCTCCAACTCATCTGCCAATTCCAGCAGCTTTTCCTTGCTCACCTTTTGTAAAACCCCCAAAGTCACATTTTCCAGCCCCCGTAAACTCTTAGTGACTGAATGAGCCATTGCCTCACTTTTGATTTGACCAACAAGCAAGCAAAATTAAACAGATTTTCCACTTCTCACCTAAGTTTTACTTAAAGATCTAGGACACTAATCCCCAACTCTGTTTACTTCTGTCCAAATGCTAGACCCGAGCTGGCCAGATCCCAGACCCGAGCCACCAATAAAGGGGAGGTCAACTCCCCCCCCCCCCCGACAACTAAATCCAAAACACCCAGAGAGGCTTGCCTTGCCTATAATCTGTTAAAAGAATTTTGAAAAGTGGAATAACTTGCCTCTCTGTTAAAAAGGAGTGGTTAGACGAAATAAACTCCTAACACTCACTCTATAATCAACAAGTAACATTTATCTAACTCTAATAGTTAACAAATTAACTGGACTATTAACAAACCAAACATTTTCCCCTAACTTCTAACTTCCTGAATAAAGCAAAATTCTAATGGTATGCTGTTCCAATAAATACAAGTCCCACTTATAGAAACCAAAATTTTAAAAAAAAAATTAGAACTTAGTCCCTCAAAATGGCGTGAATGTCTTCCGGAATGTTCTATACCCTCTCTGTCGATCTTTGGGCAGGAACGCCTTGTCCTTCAAATTCTTGTGTCAGGAATATTAGCTAAGAGTGCTGCAATACCTTTACTTAGATGATGCTTTCTAAGAGCTGAAAGACAGCTGATCTCTTATCAGATGGCGGTTGGTTCTCTGCCTGTTTTGCGAATGCCCTGTCTTTTGTACCCTCGATGACATATCAATTTCTTACAAAAGGATTGGTCCGATGTTGTCAAAACCATCAGATTTAAATTTAATTGATTTTTAATCTCGAACTGACTAAATTCGAACTTACTGTCTTGATAACAAAACAAAACTGCTGCCTGGATTGCTAACCACGCAACCTTTTGATACAAATATTTCAATTCAGGGGCTCTTTGTGTACCTGCAGACACATAAGCTGCCCACAGACGTATTTTTGCTCCCCAACCCTAGAAAAAGCACATCATCCTTTACAGGGACCGTGCATTGCCTTCCCCCTTATGATTTAAAACAAAATCAAATTCTAACATCCTGCCTCCAATGCACAAGTATTCTACCCAACTTTGCAACACTATATTAATAATAAAATTCATATGCGTAAAATAATTAAGACAAAGTCCATGACTCAGGTGTTCCCAAGGTCAAGGAAAAGACAGGAACCACATTCTTCACTGCTGCAGAAAGCCAACATCAAAACTGGGGAATCACAGGCCATTAGAATCCAGAACTGGACCACCACCCCGCCAAAGCTGCCTCAAGGTCCCACCTCATCACCGAAGACCCCACAGAAGCTGAACGCTCCATGGGACCCACCAGGACATGGCTACAATGGCCACGAGGAAGAGACCGCGCAGCCTTCACTGACGCTGCTGCCTCCCGGAACATCCTTCATCAACTGAAGCCCTTAAAAGGTGGTGGCATGGTGGTTAGCACTGCTGCCTCACAGCACCAGGGACCCAGGTTCAATTCCAGCCTCAGGTGGATGTCTGTGTGGAGTTTACACATTCTTCCTGTGTCTGTGTGGGTTTCCTCCCACGGTCCAAAGATGTGCAGATTGGTCATGCTAAATTACTCAATGTCCAGGGGTGTGTAGGTTAGGTGGACTAACCATGAGAACTGCAGGGTCACAGGGACAGTGTAGGGGGTGGGAGTGAGTGTCTGGGTGAGATGCTGCTCAGAGGGTTGGTGTGGACTTGTTGGGCTGAATGGCCTGTTTCCACACTGTAGAGATTCCATGAATCCTTCCTACCCAGCCGTCACCGTCTAGATATCTCAGCTGCCCTCTAAAATTGCCCCAGCAAGACATAGATCAGGGTCAATTAGTGATGGGCAAAAAATGCTGGGCTTGTCAGCAAAGACCACTTCCCACCAACTAAAAAAAAAATCCATATTCTTGCCTTCATATCAGGGGTGCAGAGGAGATTCACTCAGTTGATTCTGGAGTTGAGAGGATTATCTCTCAAGAGATATGAAGAGAGATTGAGTAGACTGGGACTATACTCACTGGAATTTAGATGAATGAGGGGCAGATCTTATAGAAATATATAATATTAATGAAGAGAATAGATAAGCTAGAAGCAGGGAGGATGTTTCCACTGGCGGGTAAAACTAGAACCAGGTGGCATAGCCTCAAAGTAAGGGGGAAGCAGATTTAGGACTGAGTTGAGGAAGAACTTCTTCACCCAAAGGGTTGTGAATCTTTGGAATTCCCTGCCCAGTGAAGCAGTTGAAGCTACCTCGTTGAATGATTTTAAGACAAAGATTTTTGAACAGTAAAGGAGTTAAGGGTCATGGTGAGGGGCAGGTGTGTGGAACTGAGTCCATAAAAAGATCAGCCATGGTCTTATTGAATGGCAGGGCAGGCTCGAGGGGCCAGATGGCCTACTCCTGCTCCTATTTCTTACATTCTAACATCAATGCTGCAAAATGCTCCAAGGGGTTTGACATGAGCTACGTTGCCAAGTGAAATTTGTTAACAACCCACTGAGACTAGTGACTAAGAGTGTGGTCAAAAAAGGTACATTGGAGCATCTGAGTAGGAGAGAGGGAACTAAAAAGTCAGAAATGTAAAGAGCGCATTATGACCACAGGCAGCTAAAGGAACAGCCACAAATGATGGAGAGATTATAGGTTGGGGATTGGATACGATAGGGTTGTGGGGCTGGTTACAGAAATAGGAAAGACATGAAGTCACGGAGACGAACAGAATTCTTAAACAAAGGTGCTGCCAGACCAAGAACAACAGAGGTCAATGAGCACAAAGCTGAACAGGACTCGGAGCAAGTTAGAGTACAGGCAGCTATGTTTTAGACCAACAGCTGTACAGACAGGCACAGCACAGTAGCTCCGTGATTAGCACTGCTACCGCACAGTGCCAGAGACCGGGTTCGATTCCAGCCTTGGGTAACTGTCTGTGTGGAGTTTGCACATTCTCCCCGTGTCTGTGCAGGTTTCCTCCAGGTGTACCAGTTTCCTCCCTCAGTCCAAAGACATGCAGGTCAGATGGATTGGCCATGGGAAATGTAGAGTTAACAGGATTGGGGGCGAGGGGTGCATCTGAGTGGGATGTTCCTATTCAGAGGGTCAGTGTGGGCTGAATGGCCTGCTTCCACACTGTAGGGATTCTATGAAAAGTTTTACATTAACAACGCATAAACATACTACTGACTAAACATTCCCTTTGCACACAACTCACACTTGAAACCACAAAACAGAACATTAATTTTTGTTTCTCTTTTAATAGAATTAAAACATGCTGTACATACATTGTCCACTTGAAGAGTGTAAGCTGTCAGTTCTCCTTGATTAACTGATTGATCGATCGATCGATCGATCAATTGTCAAGATGATTCTTTGCTCCTGCAGGTTGCCTTCTGTTCTTTACCTTTTACAGCTGGAGAATTTTTAATCTCAATTCTATTTCACAGCAAAGTTACCCTCTGGAGTTTCATCCTCTCGTACAAGTTAGGTACTTTTTTTTAAAGCCTTGTTTTAGCTCCTCGTGAAGTTGGTCTTCTCAGTCCATGTTCAAGCTCCCAACTAATTCCTGCCTGGTGAACGAAAGCACCTTGCTGCTGTCTCCCACTATTCAGCTCGTTAGACTTACCCTGCCTGAGCGTTTCGGGGCCTCAAAGCCCATCTCCAATGTGAATCACATGGATACAAGACCCAAGTAGAAATGCTGATTAGGTACCCTTGAGACACCGACTCTCTTGTATCTTGGAAGTAAATTGACAGCCCAGTATTATTAGTGTTTTTCTGGGACTTTGGAAACTCAGTCTATCCATCAGCAGGCAGGATTATCAAGTGTTCACACACTGCATCACCTTCCCAGTTAAACTATCTAGGCTCCCCACAGGTCACATAGCCCTATTCATTTTACATGGAAGTGAGGACACAATTCCAGAAACATTACAATTGTATAAACTTCAAAACTGCAACAGAACATAACTGGTTGAATCCCACAGATTTTCTCCAACAATTGTGGATGAGAAGCAGGTTGGTCCTCGAACACCTAGTCCAATCGCATGCAACCTGTCATTTAGACAGAGTCATAATAGCACAGGAGAGCAGCATTTCAGCCTTTGAATCTTTACCACATTTAGATGATTGTTACAGGCTGCTGTCAATAAAATTTTTTATTTTCAGAATTAAAAAAAAGGTCACTGCTACATACAATCTCATAGTATGCTCTCTACTTCATAGAGAGGATATAGATGCTCTGGAAAGAGTGGAGCTTAGAGACTTATAACATTGACACCAGAACTGAAGGGTTATAACCATCAGGAATAACTAAACAGGCTAGAGCTCTTTTCTCTTAAAAAAAGAAATCAGAAAGCTTAGGAAAGACCACATGGGTAGGTTCACCTATGGGAGAATCCAGAATAAAGGATGATCAATAGGTTACAAAAAGATTGAGGAGAAACCTCTTCACCTGGAGACTGACCAGAATGAGAAACTCACTGTCAGAAAAAGCAACTGAGTTGAACAGCGTGGGATTTATTTACTGGGGAGCTCTGCTGATGTAGACGAAAAGGAAGGTGAGTGTATGTTATAGAATGAATGAAGAGGTAGATGTCTCGGGACATACGGCTTGTGCCTATATCTTAAGTGCCCATGTGTTTAACAGTTGGGTACCACAGAGACTTGTAAATGATAGAGCTTCCTGCAGATACACAGGTTCCTCCAGAACAGCATTTGGCCAAGTTCCCTAGACACACACTTGCAGAGGTCACCTATCCCATGCTGCACTGGGGACGGGTCACACTGAGTAAAGTCGGACAGGTTGCGAAAGAGGCAGCTGCTCCCTGATAACTGTGGGGCTTAAGGGACGTGGGAGGAAGGTGGAGCTGGGCTGGAAGATCAGAGTCTTACGGAATCGGCAAAGGTGTTTTTGCATGGGCCAATCCTGCTCCAATTACATTTCCCACACACTCAACCCCTTGGCTGTTGGCAGTACATCCCACAGACAGACAGGAAGGAAACTGTGCCCGTTTGGCGGGGGGAAAAACATCTTTTGTGCAGCCAGTGTTTGGGGGGGGGGGGTGGGAATCTTCAGATGATATGGCATTTCAGCTGGGGACTCACTTGTTTCCTTAGCAAAGTGCAGGCTGTCCACCCAGAGTTCTACCAATCTCCAAATGACCACCTTTCCTCCTGCACACTGAGTGCAGGAAGCAAGACAGAGAGGGATTGACTCGATCTTCAGCCATGGTACTTCAAGCAGCACATCTACTCCCCCTGCTGGGCATCACAGGTAAATGGAACATCTGCTGGGCTAGACCCTGAGCTAGAGTCATAGAACTGTAAAGCACGGAAACAGACCCTTTGATCCAACTCATCCATACCAACCAGATATCCTAAACTAACCTAGTCCCATTTGCCAGAATTTGGCCCTTCCCGATTCACATACCCATCCAGATGCCCTTTAAATGTAATTGTACCAGCCTCCACCACTTCTTCTGCCAGCTCATTCCATATACAAACCACCCTCTGCATAATTGCCCCTTAGGTCCTTTTAAATCTTTCCCCTCTCACCTTAAACCTACGCCCTCTACTTTTGGACTCCCCTATTCTGGGGAAAAGACATTGGCTATTGACCCTATCCATGCCCCTCATGATTTTATAAATCTCTCTATGGTTATCCCTCAGCCTCTAACACTCCAGGGAAAATAGCCCCAGTCTATTTAGTGTCCCCTATAGCTCAAACTCTGGCAACATCCTCGTAAATCTTTTCTGAATGCTTTAGAGTTTAATACCATCTTTCCTATAGCAGGGAGATCAGAATTCAAGGGACCTTATACCTACCCATGCTCCTATTTGTATTCAATGCTCTCAGCCTTCTTTGCAGGCAGAGATAGGTGAACACAACTGCCTTCAGATTTCGAGAGCATTCTGGAACTAATGAACTGCTAAAGAGGAGAGAGAGAGAGAGCGAGAGACAGCGAGAGAGAGAGCGCGAGAGCGAGAGAGAGAGAGAGAGAGAGCGCGAGAGAGGTTTAAAGAAAAATAAATACTCTGAAGAACTTACAGTCTGCTCCCAACTGTCCAGGTCCATCTGTTGGCCTCCCTATCTGAGGCGATATATCACATCATGAGTAGGTCAATCCTGGCCATTCCTCTAACGTGCTGTGGGATAAATCCAGCAAATTGGCAACTTCCAGTCACAATAATGGATTTTTACCAGCTTTGGGAAGGCTAATACAAAACTAAGATGGAAAACAACTCAATAGAACACACTCTCTTCATTTTCGCCTGCAACATTGACAATGATGCCATTATTACATCAAGGCTATGTCATCGTATGTATTTCATTCAGGCTAGAGCCCCAACAGCACACCTCCATAGGGCCTTTCTATGACTGGTCACTTCATAGCAGACTTGAACAGTCACACAGAACATTCAAAACTGATGTTCACAATTATATCAGCAATAACTTAGAGTCATACTGCACAGAAATAGGCCATTTGGTCCAACCTGTCCGTGCTTCCAGACTAAACTTGTTCCACCCACCTGTGTTTTGCCCATATCCCTCCAAGCCATTCCTACTCATGTAAAATGTCTTTTAAACATTGTAAGTGATCCCGCATCCATCACCTTCTCTGGCAGTTCACTCCATACACAAACCACTCTCTGTGTAAAAACTGGTTGAGGAGGATTCACTGGGGCTAACTTCTATCATCATCTTTCATTGCATTTGAGCCCCATCTCTTGAACTGAGTGACTTGCTAGGGCCATTTCAGAGGGTAGTTAGGAGTCATTGGGCCTGTGGATCTGGAATCACATGTAGCTCTTACAAGGATGGCAGATTCCCTTCTGTAAAAAGAAAGGCATCAGTGAGCTAGATGGGATTCGACATCCAACAATAGCTCCTTAGTCACCATTAATGAGACTACTCTCATATTTCAGACTTATGCACAGCCTTTAAACTCCACCAACTCTCGTGGTGGGATTTTAACATATCCTCAGAAACCTCTGAACCACCAGGGACACTGTGCTAGCATCAACCAGGAACGTGATAGGATACCTATTAACATTTTGTTAACAAATACAAAGTGACTTTACTTTTAAAATTAGCGTACAAATTCAAGTAGATCACTCACCTGCCACAAGCTAGTGAGAGTAGGAATAGGAGGGTAGAGCAGATGAATGCGTGGCTGAGGGACTGGTGCAGGGGAGAAGGATTCGTATTTTTGGATCACTGGAATCTCTTCTGGGGTAGAATTGACCTGTATAAGAAAGAATGGGTTGCGCCCAAGTTGGAAGGGGACTATTATACTGGCGGGGAGATTTGCTAGAGCTGCTCAGGAGGATTTAAACTAGTAAGGGGGGAAAGATAGTGAGAAAAGAGATCTGTCTGAGACTGGGGCAGTCAGAAAAAGGAGCAAGTCAAACAGACAAAGCAGGCAGGAACAAAGCAGAGAATGAGATAGAATTGATAAATCACACCGCATTTATTTCAGTGCAAGAGTCCTAACAGGTAAGGCAGATGAATTCAGGGCATGGCTAGGAACATGGGGCTGAGATAGCATAGAGATTCACAGACGTGGCTCAGGGATGGACAGGACTGGCAGCTTACTGTTCCAGGGTATAAGATGCTATAGTAAGAATAGAAAAAAGGGGAACAAGAGAGGAAGGGGAGTGGCATTTTTGATCAGGGATAACATTATGGCTGTACTGAGGGAGGATATTCCTGGGAATAATCCAAGGAAGTTATTGGATGGAGCTAAGAAATAAAACAATGAGATGATCACCATATTGGGATTGTACTATAGGCCCCTTAATAGTCAGCAGGAAATTGAGAAGCAATTTTTTAAGGAGATCTTAGTTATGTATGAGAATATGTGGTTATGGTAGGGGATTTTAACTTTCCAAACATAGACTGGGACTGCCATAGTGTTAAGGGCTTGGATAGAGAGGAATTTGTTAAGCGTGTACAGGAAAATTTTCTGATTCAGTATGTGGATGTACCTAACAGAGAAGGGACAGAACACGACCTACTCTTGGGAAACAAGGCAGGGCAGGTGACTAAGATGTCAGTGTGGGAGCACTTTGGGGCCAGTGACCATAATTCTATTAGTTTTAAAATAGTGATGGAAAAGGATAGACCGGATCTGAAAGTTAAAATTCTAAATTGAAGAAAGGCTGATTTTTGTATTAGGCAAGAACATTCAAAAGCTGAGATGGGAGGGGTGGGGCGGCGCGGCACGGCAGATAAGGGGACAGCTGGAAAATGGGAAGCTTTCAAAAAATGAGATAACGAGAGTCCACAGATGGTATGCTCCTGTGTGTGTGAAGAAGGGCAAGGCTGGTAGGTGTAGGGAATACTGGAAGACTACAGAAATTGAGATCTTGGTCAAGACAAAAGCATATGTCAGGTAAAGACAGCAGGGATCGAGTTAATCCCTAGATGAGCATAAGGGCAGTAGGAGTTACTCAAGAGGGAAATCAGGAGGGCAGAAAGGGAACATGGGATAGCTTTGGCAAATAGGGTTAAGGAGAACTCACAGGGATTCTACAAATACATTAAGGGCAAAAGAGTAACCGGGAAGAGAATAGGGCCCCTTAAAGATCAACAAGGCTGCCTATGTGTGGAACTGCAGGAGATAAGGAGATACAAAAAGAATATTTTGTATCAGAGTTTATCGTGGAGAAGGACATGGAAGCTGGAGAACTTGGGGAAATAAATAGTGACATCTTGAAAACTGTTCATATTATAGAGGTGGTGGTGCTGGACATATTAAAGGTGGATAGAACCCCAGGGCCTGACCAGGTGTACCCTAGAACTCTGTGGGAAGCTAAAGAAGTGATCGCTAGGCCCCCTGCTGAGATATTTGCACCATCTATAGCCACAGCTGAGGTGCTGGAAGACTGGAGGTTGGCTAACATGGTGCCACTATTTAAGAAAGGTGGTAAGGAAATGCCAGGGAACTATAGACCGGTGAGTCAGACATCAGTGGTGGGCAAGTTGGAGAGAATCCTGAGAATTTACATGTATTTCGAAAGGGCAAGGACTGACTAGGGATAGTCAACATGGCATTGTGCGTGGGAAATAGTGTTTCACCAACTTGATTAAGTTTTTTTGAAGAAGTAACTAAGAGGTTTGATGAAGGCAGAGTGGTGGACGTGATCTATATGGACTTCAGTAAGGTGTTTGACAAGATTCCTCATGGTAGACCAGTTAGCAAGCTTAGATCACACAGAATACAGGGAGGCCCAGCCATTTGGAAACGAGTGGGCACGAAGGTAGAAGACAGAGGGTGGTGGTGGTAGAGGGTTGCTTTTCAGACTGGAGGCCTGTGACCAGTGGTGTGCCACGAGGATCAGTGCTGGATCCACTGCTTTTCATCAATGATTTGGATGTGAACATAGGAGGTATGGTTAGTAAGTTTGCAGATGATACCAAAATTGGTGGTATCGTGGACAGTGAAGGTTACCTCAGAGTACAATGAGACCTTGATCAGATTGGCCAATGAGCTGAGGACTGGCAGGTAGAGTTGACTTTAAGATAAATGTCAGGTGCTGCATTGTGGAAGGGCAAATATACACTTAGTAGCGAGGATTTTGGTGAGCGCTGCTGAACAAAGTCACCTTGCAGTGCAGACTGATAGTTCCTTGAAAGTGGAGTCTCAGGTAGATGGGATAGTGAAGGTGTTGGGTACGCTTGCCTTTAGTGGTCAATGTAATGAGTATAGGAGTTTGGGACGTCACATTGCAGCTGTACAGGGCATTGGTGAGGCCACTTTTGGAATACTGTGTTCAATTCTGGTCTCCTTGCTATAGGAAGGATGTTGTGAAACTTGAAAAGGTTTCCTTAGAATCCCTACGCTGTGGAAACAGGCCATTCAGCCCAACAAGCCCACATCAACCATCCAAAGACCATCCCACCCAAATCTGTCCTGTTACACCATCCCTGTAATCCTGCATTTCCTATGGTTACACATTCTTGAACGTTATGGGGCAATTTAGCATGGCCAATACACCTAACCTGCACATCTTCAGACTGTGGGAGGAAACCGGAGCACCCGGAGGAAACCCACACAGACACCGGGAGAGCGTGCAGACTCCACCCAGACAGTCGCCAGAGGGTGGAATTGAACTCAGGTCCCTAGCGCTGTGAGGCAGCAATGCTAACCACTGCACCACCCTTATACAGGGATGTTGCTGGGGTTGGAAGGTTAGAGCTATAGGGAAAGGCTGAATAAGCTGCAGCCATTTTTTTCCTTGGAGTATCAGAGGCTGAGGGGTAACCTTATAGAAGTTTTTAAAATCATGAGGGGGATGGATAGAATGAATAGCCAAGGTCTTTTCCCCAAGGCAGGGGAGACAAAAACTAGAAGGAATAGGTTTAAGGCGAGAGGGGAAAAGATTTAAAAGGACAACATTTAAAAGGCATCCGGAAGGGTACGTGAATAGGAACGGTTTAGAGGGATATGGGCCAAATGCTGGCAAATGGGACTAGATTAATTTAGGATATCTGGTCGGCATGGACGAATTGAACCGAAGGGTCTGTTTCCATGCTGTACAGCTCTATGACTGAATGACCAAACTAGTCTCCAATAATTAAAAGTAAATCTCTCAAAGGGACCTCCAAAAGGGACGTACGTTTTGAAGGGCTGTGGAAACCTGAAAGAAAGAAAGCTCCTGTGAAAGGCTACGGAATTGGAAATTTCAGGACAACAAAGTAGAAATCATGCAGCCTAGAGGCATGGTACAGACAGATGAAGTGTATTTAAATAGCAATCTGAATGTAGGTGAGGGGATGTATTACCAACTCCTATCCCTATTATCTAAGGCTCTCACTCGCAGTGAAGTGATCTGTTGCCTCAAGCTGGATTCCACACGAAAGACCACAGCAAAACACCAGAGGCTTTTTAAGTGCAATGTGCCTCAAATTCCTTTTGTGCGCTTAGTGGTTTTGAAGGAGTAACATTCCATGTCGCAGAAAAAAAACACACAGCTGATTAACAAGAAAACATGGTTTGATATTTTGTAAGTCTTTGAGCAAATGTTTAAAGGGCTTTCATAGAAAGTTTAATTATTCTGGCATTCTAGTGATAGAAAACCAGATTCCTGTATTGACAATCAATCCACGAACTTGTCTTCCACACACAAGCTGCCTCAAACACAGGGAGTCAGTCTCTAGGCTGGAAGAAGTTCCTCACCTTCAAAAAGGTAAATTACATGCTCATTATAGGAAGGTAGTTAAATTCCTTCAGTACACAGTGATATCAGAATTGTACAGCTTTACAGGACACAAAAGGACACCATCCCTTCCAACACATCCAAGAGGTCTCAACCTGTAGCAAGAGTAACTCATATTTATGTAGCACCTTTACCATAGGTGAAATGTCCCAAGACATTTCACAAGATGGGCACAAAACTGGACACCCAGCCACAAACAGATATTGGGACAAATGGTCCAGCAAGAAGGTATTTTGAAAAAGAGAATTTTTCTTTTTATTTACTCACAGGATGTGGGGGTCACTGGCCAGGCAGCATTTATTCCCCATCCCTAATTGCTCAGAAGGCAGTTAAGAGTCACATTGCTGTGGGTCTGGAGTCACATGTAAACCAGACCACGTAAGAATGACAAATTTCCTTCCCTAAAAAGGACATTTGTGAACCAGATGGGTTTTCCCTGACAATCGACAAGGGTTTCATGGTCATTGTTAGAGCCTTAATTCCAAATTTTTTTTATTTTTACTGAATTCAAATTCCACCAGCTGCTGTGGCAGGATTTGAACCCGGGTGCCCAGAACGTTAGCTAAGTTTCTGGATTAATAGTCTAGCAATAATATTCGCTAGGCCATTGCTTCCCCTGACTGTAGAATATAGAGGGCTTTAGGAGTTCCACATCTTGGTGTTCAACCTCAGTGGAGAAGCTTTAAAAAAAAATTCAAAGTTCCAGTTATTCGATGATATTACACTATTTGGAGACAGCAGCGAAATGTCACAAGTAATCCAGAGGCCCAGAACACTCTAGGAACATGGGTCCAAATCCCATCATGGTAGTTGGTGCAACCTGGAACATAAACCCAGCTTCAATAATGGTGACCATGAAATTGCTGCAAAACCCTAGCTGGTTCATTAATGCCTTGGAGGGATGGAAATCTGCCATCCTCAGCTGGTCTGACCTACAAGTGACTCCAGACCCACAGCAATGTAGTTGACACTGAAGTACTACCTGAAATGGTCTCGCAAGCCCCTCAGTTCAAGGGCAGTTTGGGATAAGCAACAAACACTGGCCATGTGTCCCACACCACATTAAAGGATAATGGTTGGGGAGGGTGGGGGGAGAAGGTAAGAGTGACAAGGTTTCATGATTTAAAATGTTTGCCAAATAACAAAAGATAACATTGACAAAGCATTAATTCCTTCTCTGAAGCAACTTTGCAAAAAGTCGCATATCCCTCATTTACGTAACCCTTATCTTTCACTCTGCAGAGTTACAGCCCTTTTAGCAAACAGCAATACATCTAACTTCGGGTTGGTTCCTACATCTTCATAGTGACTTTGGTGATTTCTTCATGCTTTCTGAGAGTTCCTTAAATCCAGTACTAGCAGCAAAGCCTGTTCCAATGATCATTCTTTCGCTGGCTATGGCAGAGGGAGAAAAAGCTTCAGGAATGTATTGAAGACAACAGAATGCACCTTCTAGAATTGTGATGGCCTCTTCACACATCCAGCTGTGATAGTTTGCAAAGTTGAACAGCCTTATCGTTCAGTTGATCTCTCAGAACCTCTGCTGCCTGTGGTATTCAACAGGTCATAGAGAAGCCTGTAACTTGATCTCAAAATAGCTTTCACTGCCTCCTCCTTCATGGAACACGTTAACTTCATCGCTCAGAAGAAACACTAATCTTCGATTCCAACACCATCCCATCTTAGAAGCAAATGGACTATTTTACAGCTCAACTGCTTACAAACCAATACTTAACAATATTCTGGGGCTATAGGAGGTTCTTGATGGCTCACTGTCTCTAAAACTAAGAGACTGCTGGCATTGTTGCCAAGTGTAAATACCTCATGTTTTTCCTCTACAAATGTCCCTTTGATTTCATTACAATCGAACCATTGTCTTACTATCAAGCTGACTGCAGAACAGATCACATGACCCTCTTCTTTTACCCTAAACTTGAAGCTACAGTCCTGAAATTATGAATGCAATAGACTGAGTTGTAACTGAAAGCAAAATTGGTAGCAATTATTACAGGAAAACATTTCATTTTGAATAATCACAGGAATTAACCATATTGTGCATTTGTGGCAGAAATCATTTTCCAGTATATACCATCACAAAAGAAAATTTCACTTGCCACAGCTCACTTTAGCAATATTATTAAAACTCAAATTATTAACCATGAAAAAAACGATTTCTAAGTGAACTGCTTCATCTTTGCTGTCATATCCTGCATTACTTGAATTTTAAAAAAAACACTTCAACATGTGGATGCCGCACAGCACATTTATAAAGTTGACCAATTGCCTCAATTCACTGTGGAGGTAGAACATACCATTTCAAAAAATTAGCATTAAATATCATTTTCCAGGGTACCGAATCTCCACAGTGCTTATCAGAATTTTAAACACATCAGCTATGTTAGAAAGTTTACACCTGTAGTATTTCAGGTTTTCATAATTACCAATACCAACGTTGACAATACAAGTTTGCAAGTGTAGCAATACACAAACTGTAGTTAGAAAGACAGGTTTATGTGGGAAGTTTCCAATGGAAACCCCATAAACCTGTAAAACTCTAACACAGCTCGACAGGGTAAATACAGGAAGGATGGTCTGATGACCAGGGAGTCCAGGATAGAGATCACAATCTAAGGATACATAGCCATTTAAGACAGAAACGGGAAATTTCTTCATCCAGAGACTCACGAGCCTGTGGAATTCTGCACTATGGAAAATGGTTGAAGCTACCATATTGAATATTTTCGAAGCGTTAAATATAGTTCTTAGGACTAAAAGGAATCAAAAGGGTATGGGTCAAAGAAGGAACTGGGCACTAGATGTGCCAAAGGGTCTATTCCTGCTCCTATTTTCTGTTAAACCAGGACATGGGGGATTTAGGAGAGTAATGTGATAGATGGCACTTAAAATAGGGACAATGCCTTTGTCCCAGTATTGCAACTCTGGCATCTCAGCTAATAATTAGTGTTGGATTCAGATTGCAAGACAATAAATCACCACCATTCCTTGAATTATTACAAGGAAACATGTCAATCTGACTTGGGATATTGCAACACAGGAGTCAGCCATTCAGCACATCTATCGAGATGCTCTGTAAATACATGAAAATATTGGAGTTACCTGTGGACTAACATCAATGTCACCATTGTTGCATGACTGTATGAATAGAAATGCAGTTTTATTTTTTTGGCAAGACATAGCTCTGAAATTCCAGTCAACTTCATCAGTCACATTGCCACATTACACCGACCTTTGGCTCACTGCGGGTGGTATGGTGGCTCGGTGGTCAGCACTGCTACTTCACAGATCCAAAGACCCAGGTTCAATTCCAGCCTCTGGTGACTGTCCGTGTAGAGTTCATGCATTCTCCCCGAGTCTGCATGGGTTTCTCCCCTCCATGCAAAGATGTGTAGGTTAGGGTGGATTGGCCACACTAAATTGCTGAGTGTCCAGGGATGTGCAAGCCAGGTGGATTAGCCATGGGAGAGACAGGGTGGGATGCTCTTTGGAAAGTCAGTGCGGATTTGGGCTGAATGGCCTACTTCCATAGTGTAGGGATTCTATGATTAAGAAACTTGAGACCCATCTCTGTGAGCCCACTCTCCCAAAAATTGCTCCATTTAAAGCATCCCAACTGCTTTGTTTGCTGTTAATTTGTTAATTGACTACAAGTTTATTATCCCACCCATGCCAGACCTTCTCCAACAGCTTACCCAAACGATTATGCTTCTTGTGAGGTTAGAGTATTTGCAGCCTAATCACAACATGGCAGCATAGCATAGACATCCTATCCCCACAATTAAGTGCCGATCATGAAAAGTGGTCTAGTGCAGTCTTTTGCCATCTAGTTTATTTCCATAAGCAATAATGACAAGGTCCTATTATTTTACCTTGCATCAAGCAAGCTAACAGAGTTTGTAATTTGAAAAGTAGTTCTTCCTTCTGAAAAGCACATAACAACAGAAACTGGGACATTCAGCTCCTCGAGCACGTTCTGCCATTTAATAAGTTATTGCCCATCCGTTTGTGACTTAATGACAGTTTCTAGCACGCCCCCTAAAAATCCCTCAACTCTGCCTTGAATATGTTCAATGACAGAGCCTCTAAGGTTCACTGTAGAATTCAAATACTAAACAATGGAAAAGTACTCAATTTCATTCCTAAACGGAAGAATCTTTATTTTGAAACTGTGCCTCCTACCTCAAGATTCTCCTAGAAATTGTTCAGATGATTGTTGTTCCCTTCAGTTCCACTCACTCTGAAGCATAGTTATAAAAAGTGTGGCAAGTCTTTCTTACAAGCCGCGCAATTTTCCCCAGAAGCCATCCATCAAGGTTTAGGTACATCATTCTTCGAAGTTTGCATCACATATAGATAGGGTGGTTAAGGAAGCATTTAGCATGCTTGCCTTCATTGCTCAGATCTGAGTAAAGGAGTTAGGATATCGTGTTCAAGATGTACAGAATGTGGCTGAGGCCTCTTCTGGAGTATTGTATCCAGGTCTGGCCTCCCTGTTAGAGGAAGGGTGTTAAGAGGAGATTTACCAGGATGCTGCTGTTAATGGATGGTTTGAGTTGTAAACAGCGGCTGGGGTCACACCCCCTCCGGAGCATATGAGGTTAAGAAGTGACCTTATAAAATCATGAGGGGTACAGATAAGGAATTGGTGGGTGCCTTTTCACCAGGGTGGGGGATTTCAAGGCTAGAAGGCATATCTTTTAAAGGAGAGGAGAAAGATTATTAAAAAGACGAGGGGTGTTACAACATATAGAAAAGTACACAAATAGGAAATGTTTGGAGGGATACAAGTCTGGAGCAGGCTGGTGAGACTAGTTTAATTTGGGATTATGTTCCTCATGGATTGGTTGGACCAAACAGTTTGTATGACTCTATAATTCCAGTTTGTCAGAAGCTTTAATGATTGTAGTGTCTTTCCAATAATATTAAACACGGGCTTCCCAAAGTGGCAGCCTTCAAGTCCATAGAGAGCTGACCGAGCAGACAACAGTGAGGCAGAGTTAAATCCTCTTCATTCCCTCACCTCCACACACCTCAAAGTAAAAACTATTAGGTAAACCTAAAAAAATAACTCGAGCTGGAGGCTTGGCCCCTGCTGTAGTAAGAACAGTAGGCTTCTGAAAAGCTGTGAAATCTTGTGACCTTTTCTATTCCGCACCGCAGGCTTTTACAGATCTGCGGACCCTTCCCTTCCAATCCCAGTTACATAATACTCAATATTTGGATGCAGCACAGCACACATAAATTTGACCAACTGCCTCAACTCACTGAGAATGAAGTAACTGCCAATTTGAAAATTATTAAATACCATTCTTCCAGATTACTGGGTCTCTATACTGCTAGTCAGAATTTTAAATCACATCTGCACCAAGGGATCACAACAAGTTTCCAGCCTTGAAGTGGGGTCACAATGTAAAAAGGTTTTGGAGACCCTGCATAAATGTTAAAAACCCTTAACAGTTCCTTCTCAACTACGTCAGGAAATCCAGCATTAAGTTTAGCAACCAAATAAATCCTGTACTGGGGACAATCCAGAACTATTTCAATTGAGCAAACAATCAGCAGAACATCACTTGTTTTTCCTCTCCCTTTTATTTATAAGTTTTAAAATGTACACAAATAACAACCATATTAAATTGCATTGTAAATAACGTTAAATAGTGTCAGGAATAGAGAACTGTACATTAGACATTGATATGGAATAAGTCAGAGAGCACTTTTTTTAGAAAAAGGGGCAGTGGGGAGGGCAGTTCAAAGCATTTAAACATTTCAGCCAAATTTCACATTTAGATGGATTTCCTCGAGAGTGAGGAAAGAGCCACAATCCCCAATTAACACAGACAGAAAAACCTAGACATTATCGCCAGCAACACTCAACAGTCAAGTTACGCAACATCGCCATTTGCTATTTTATTGAAAACATTTACTTCCTCTACCAACCCACCCACCCCACACAAAATGTGTTTGTCTCACCTCCAAAAGCAGTCAGTATCATGTAAACACATCAAGGATTTCTTCATTAAAGAAATCACTGTTGGGTTTCTGGAGTTTAAACCCATAACGTTATGTTGTGTTGCCCCTTAGATCAGGTCAGACAGAAGTAGCAACCACCACATTCTTCATACAGACTGAAAGTGGAGTGAAAGCAACTGAACTGAGCTAAAAGTCTAAGGCCACTAATTGCCAAATAGCCCCTTCCCTCCCAAATCTTGTCAATAGCCAAAAAACACGCACACGCGCGCACACGCGCACACACACACACACACACACACACACACACACACACCTCGTACGATAGTGTGCAATAAATACAATGTACAACAGGGGTGGGAGCATGTTTTGCCATTCTGTTCGGCTCGACAAATGCTGGCACCCGACATCAATGACACCATGCATGTTGCCAATCCTCGGGAGTACAAAACAGTAAGACAGCAGCAGCCACTGCCACTGAAAAATGAAGTCTGCTTTTCAATGCGACTCGGTTTTGTTCTCACGATTCCAGCAACCATTAAAAGCACAGGACTGGTCTTCCTCTTCTTTTAGGGTCAAGTAGTTAAAACAATAGGAACGACTGCTCACAGCTGACGAAAGCTCCATTTAAAGTTCAGGACTGGAACCTCCATCTCCAGGTCCAATTTAGATACAGTATTCAAACGAAAAAAAAAAATAAAAAGACAGCAAAGTTTTAAAATGAAAAACAGCATAAAAACACAGCACTACCCAGTCAGTCATTCAGCAGGGAGAGAACTTCACCCCAAGTCCTGATTTGGATTAATACACCATCATTCTGAGTGAAGGAACAACATTCAGAGCAATTATGTAGAGATGGACAACCTAGTTTCTCGTCCATATTATTTAATGAAGGGATATGCTGACTGTTTGATGCTGCCCTCCCCAATTACCCACCCCTTCTTTTTGCACAAATTAAAACTATGTTACACTGTTTGACGTCAGTACTGAAGAAGCAACAGTTTTCACTTTACAATCAAAAAACTTGCTATGTACACAAATACAAAAAATCTCAGAAAAGTTATTTATGAAATACCAATGTTAAAAAAATCCATGGGAAAATAACTTAAGAATCGTGTATTAAATATAAAACCGAAAGAGTCGTCAGGGGGCATGTTAGCATTGATGCACAGTTAATATCTCAAAAAGAAAGTGACATTCAAGTTTATAGTACAGAAGGAAATGAAATGTAATTATATTTCACTCCAGGGTAAACGTTACGAGGTGTGAACTAAATGGGTGCGTATCCTGAAGGGCAGTACCCAGGAGTGGACAATAAATTATTTGCTGCTTCCAAAACTGCAAAGCATTACAAATGCACCCATTTGTGTTTGGCTCCAATGGAGGTTTTAGTCACCAGTTCCCAATGCACCGTGGACAGACCCCCACACTCTGGGACAGCATTCTCTACAATCCAAGAGGCAGTGGGGAAGAGAGACACCCAACATCTACTCAGCCCCAGGTGTGCAAAAAGTCCAAGAAACGCTGACACTGGAAAAAGAATTTTTGGGCGCTGGGGGAAGGGAAAACTTGTTTAACTCTATTCTTTCTTCCTCTCTACCTCCCTTTCCGAGTAAGTCACTACAAGATGGAATTGAATTCTAGTGGTAAAGAGAATGCTGCTGCATTCAGAGTAAATTCCAACGTACCAAGCTAGGTCACCTGTCACAGTTGTTGCCCATGTCCAGAACAGGTTTGTCAAAAATCAGGCCAGTGAGAGATAGACTTGCAAACAAGGGGTCACATTTTACTCCGCTTATATTCAAAACGCCTGACATGTTTCCTCAGGTCAACCTCCTCCCTTTTTTACCCCATCCTATGGAAACACAGACAATAATTTGGAAGGGGTTCTGGAAATCTTACCAATTCCTTGATACAAGAGGTAGTAGCACCAACTCATGCCCACAGGAACACTTTTTGAAAGACAACACTGAGGCACTTTTCCCACCCCCACACCTTTTGGTGCCTGGAAAAGCTATCTTGAGCCTTGTGCAACTGGGTATAAAATCCCAAGGGAACTTGTAAGTTTGGCTGAGCTTTCCTTCGCGTTTCTGGCTGCTGAATTTGCAAGAATTTCACTGAACACCTTGAGGAAAAAGACACGCATAGAGCACACATACACAACAGTTATTCACACATTTACACCTGCATCGAAGAAGTCCCCATTGGCAATTGCCTGGGTCTAGTTAAAATAAAAAACAAACATTGTAAACACATCAGCGTGCTAAAGCTGACAAATAATTCAGCACTCTGGAGCATAATGCTTTTTTCCTCCGACCACTTTGGATCTTGCTCGAAGCAGTCATGTCTCTGCACTACCTCACCTAAAAGGTTCAACAGGTATATGTTTTGGCAGGTATTTTGGTGAGTGCTTCCTCTCTGCTGGTACCCACCCCTATTCTATCCAGTCCTCTCCCACAAAAAAAATTTCTAAACTTTAGCACTGCTTATTTTTGATCAGCTGAAAGTGGTTTATAAGCACGGCTGTGCAACATGAAAAAAACTACTTTAAAAAAGGCAATACTGATGAGTATTGACAAGCAAGGGATGTGGGGAGCAGGCCACTGGTAATGGCCTTTGGCCAGAGTCTAATCATTTGGCACTGATCTGGAGCAGTGAATAGAATCCAAGCACCTAACACTGCATTGACAGATCAACATACTCCCTCCAAAACTTTGATATTTAGCCCTAAATGCAGCAGGGCACTGTCATCCCATCTTCCCTGCCACTTCCCTCAAAAAGATACAGGCTGAATGAAGCCATCATCTGCTCCAGCCTGGTTTTCAGGGATAACAGAACAGTCTTTGGAGCTGCTGCATTCACGGCTTGGGTTGAAGGAGTGGGGGATAATTAAAGGAGAAAAGGAGGAGGCCGCATTGGCTGACACCTAAAAAAGTGTTCTATTTAAATTTCTCTCGCTACAAAGCTGTCTCCCAGATCTTTATGCAGCTCAGAACTGCCAGATCTCTCACTTCTGCAGCAGAAGGATGCACTCAATTTCCCCTTTAGGTAGTTAAGTACAGGCCCCAGATCCATCCGATGCTACCACAGAGAAGCAGTCAGAGGAAATGACCATGATGTTCGCCGAGGGGAAAAACATCAAAATCACAACAGTTCCCCTTTTCTAAAAAAAACCAAACATTAATAGAGTGTCGGTTTGCCTAAACATCCTTAAAACCTGCGTAGATCAATAGGTGGGGTTGGCAAACAGGAATGTGGCACTGAAGTGTTATACCTGGATTAGAAACATCCATCCAGATTTTCCTGCACACACCCCCACCAGTGAAATTTACCTTCCTTTTAAAAAGGAAACACGACAAACGGAACACTACAAAGCTTAAAAAAACCAGACAAAATAAATATATACATTCTTCAGAAATTAGCAGCCAAGGCGGTTCCATGCCACTGGTTTTGTCAACACTATATATACTATAATACATACACACAAATATATATAAAATATATATAGTTGACACGAAAGGACAAGCAGTTGTGATTGGACTCACTCTTTAATGAGTGCTTGCTGAGAGATTTCCCCCAATCCCTTCACAGGAATAGTGCTTCTTTTAAAAATCAGGTTGCTTTTTTTTAAAAAAATGTATATGCAAGAGTTTAAAACATGAAGGTCTAGTCACCTTGCATACAGATAAAAGACTAAGGAATGATATTAATATCTGTATGACAGGAAATGGAGAAAAGGAGATTGAAATATGGTTTTTCTAGAACAGAGGAGGGTTAGACGGCTGAAAACAAATCCTTTATATACATGAATCCCAATGCAGTCATCTGAAAAGGGCCAATTCCCAAAGGGTTGTTTTGACTAGTGGCCCATGATTGCAGTACAAGGCATCGAGGGCTATGCCGCCTCTGTGCTGGGTTGCTAAACAGCTGTGGGGGTGCCCCCATTTTAGTCTATGAAAATGACCAGACTTAGCATCACTGGGACAGACCAGTGTGTCCCAAAAGGAGCTCGTCAAAACCAGTTTTCTTCAAAAAAAAAAAAAAAAAAAAACAACGACTTGTTTCCTCTTTCTTTCACCTCCTACCATTAACTGTATCTCGGGAGGTGAGCGCACACTCAGAGAAGGGGAGGGAGGGTGGCGTTTGAAAGTTGCGGGGTGGGGGAACCAAAAAAAAAAAAATAGATAGACAGCTTATTTATAACAGAGGTGGGAAGCTCAAAGTCGTTGACTATTTGAGGGTAAGAGGCAGAACTTCTATCCAGAGTGGAGGAGAAATTAAATCCGGGTTTTCTTCTAAGAAAAGAAAACTTCCAAGCAAACTGGGAGTGGGGGAAAACAAAGTATATAATAAATCTGAGGTGAGTGACACAAGATCATTGAAAGCGTGCTCAGGCTGAGATTGAGGAGTTTCATCCTCTATTCTCGCACAAATAAAATAGTGGGTGAATACGAGCCCTGTTCTGATATCCTCCCTGAAGGCTCCATCGCAGTGGTCAATGTTGGAGAGGTCGCTCCGTCATTGGCAAAAGTCAGCGAAGGAATCTGGCAGGCAGGAGAAAGAAAGTTCAATGTTACGCAAGCACCATCTCAACCAGAGCGTACCCACAAAAACAAAATCATTTCAAGCTTCCAGCATGTGCTATAGAACAAAAATGACAAGTTGGAAAAAATTCAATAGGTCAGGCAGCATCTGTGGAGAAACACAAGGTTAAACAGCACAGATACACCAGCCTCTAATTGTACTGTCACATCACTAAAAGGCTATTCCATAAACCTCACTCCCCATGTATCTCTGCCCAGGTTTCTAACATTCGCACAGCTTTTCTTTGGTTTTCTGCCTAGCTTTCAATTCCTTAACTCCGTCCACACTGCTACTATGCGCAGTGAGCAGCAGCTCTGCGAGCTCCAAGCAGCTAAAGCCCTTAAATGACACCTGTAACTGGCCAGTGTCCTCTAGAGATGCCAGCAAGTGGAAAAACAAATTCTTCCTAATCAATGCCTGGCCACTGCTAATGGAGGTGTGGGTGAGGATCATGTTTCCACTTCTTGTCCTGGAGATTCCAAACAGCCAGACGAACTTGAAATAATGGTGACCTTCATGCTGCTGAGTCCTCTCCCTGCAATTCCCTACACAGACCTCCGCTGACAAGCAGAGATGAAACAGAGAAAGAGTCAATGGAGACAAGGAGCAGCTGTAACATTGCTTTCTTTGGCAAGTTGAGATACGGCAACAAATGTAGCCTTAATCTAAAGCAAAGATTTATAAGATTAGCTCACTTTAACCACTGCATCCCCCACCTTAGTCTTGGAGAAATAGTATCTGCAACAGGCAAGACTCAAACAACGGTCATAAAAAACAAAGAACCCAACACAATCATATTTCAGCAAGGAATCCACACTTCCAAGAGAAGAGGCAAGAAGGAAGCTCGGATTAAATACAGCCTGTGAAAATCAGGACAGAACGTAATAGACCATATTGTTCGATGAGGTACATACCTGCTACTAAAGTACAAGGGAGAAGAGGAGCTTCCCAGCTAATAGTCAATGCACTTTACATGACTTTTACTTAGCAATCCCTCTCAAATGTAGCCAACACAAAGATAGTTGGAAATCTCTCCCACAAAAACAGTAACTGATGTTACGTTTATTGCTCGTTTTGCAGGCTTTTCTTAGTTAATGGTATTAAGGAATATGGGTCAAAGATGGCATTAGTTCACAGATCAGCGTTGAGGGACTAAATGGTATACACTCCTGTTCCTTTGACAAGGCTGAAAGAAGTCCCAGCCACAGCTGGAATTGGACATCAGTAGCAGGGAACAAGCACTTGCAGCTACATATCATCAGGACAGTCAGATGTACAGCACGACAACAGGCCCTTCAGTTCAACCAGTCCGTGCCGACCAGGTATCATAAACTACCCTAGTCCATTTGCCAGTATCTAGCCAACATTCTTCTAAATCCTTCCTATTCAGGTTTCAATCTGGGTGCCTTTTAAATTTTGCAAGGGTACCAGCCTCCTTTGGTGCAGAACAAGAGACTGAACCTAAAACCTTCCAACATTAACAGCTTACTAACAACAGTTTTCAGTATGTTGGACAAAAACCTTAGGAATTTCAAGACTAAGGTTGGGGGGGGGGGTTTAAAGTGAACTAATCTTCTAAATCTTTGTTTTAAGGCTAAATTTGTTGCCCTATCTCAGCTTGCCAAAGAAAGCAATGTTTATATTACACTAGATATAAAATTGAAAATGTGCAATTTGCATCCAGGAGGTCACAGCACAGACACAGGCCTGTCTAACAGCTCCATACCAACCTCCTCCAACACTATTTAGTTTTACCATATTCTCAATCTTCTACTCTTTTCTCCCGTACGCTTATCGAGCTTCCCCTTAAATACAATCTGCTCATTATCAGATATTAAACCAAGTTAAACATATTAGCATAAGTTTCTTTAAACAATGGAACTTCCTTACATAATTTGTATGGACAGACAGTACAGGCAAGGAATGTGGTAATGGAACGAAGTGGTGATATCACTCAACCAATAATCCAGAGCCCAAGCTAATGTTCTGGGGACGTGGGTTTAATTCCTCCCAGGGCACATGGTGAAACTGGAATTAAAAGCTGGTTTAATGATCATAATGTAACCATTGCTAATTGCTGCATAAACCTACTCCGTTCACTAAATGCCATTTACACAAGGAAATCTGTTCTAACCTGGTCTTGCAAAATATAGGTCCAGTCTCATAGCAGGGACTTGTGATTGCACTCTGAGATGGGCTACACAGAGCCAACCAGTTCAAGGGCAACTAGGGACGGACAAGTGCCAGCCTTGCTGGGGACACTCAGCCCACACAAGAATAAAAGAAAAAAAAAGAAAACTGAACAGAATAAGTCTGCACTTTGCAGGAATCATGAATTAAACCAATCAGCCACTTACCAAACTACCTGCTGGTCTAGGGACACTAGTCACTTTGCCAGATGTTCAAAGGGCATACTGGTCTGTAAAGAAAATAAACAGATCATGGATGTAATGATAACCCTCTTGAAAGGAGTATAAACTTTGTCAATGGAGAAGCAAACAATAAACAGGAATTTGAATCTCCTGTCAATTCATTAATGAGTAACAAAACATTGTTCTCTTACTTTTCTGAAGAAGGGTCTCGACCCAAAACATCAGCTTTCCTGCTCGGCCTGCTGTGTTCATCCAGCTCCACACTTTGTTATCCATTGTTCTCTTACGGATGTTAACCAAATGACCCACCCCACCCCCCACAATTCCTTATAGCCGCCACCCTCACCTACGAGTCAGGTACCTTGTCCACTTGTAGCTTGACATTACTGGAGGTAGTTCTGCATTCTCTACCAGTTGACGTGCTCCTGAATGTCCCCCGGCAGCCCGAAGTGTTAGAAAGTGGAAAGGTTAAAAGAGGGTCATGGTTTAATGCCCAGTCTCTGATGACCACGTCTGAGTTCCTGGACGAGTGAAGGAACTATACAGGAAGGCAAGCTAGGTTCTTACTCCTGGTTACTGCCTGACGAACGGTACCAAAATCTATTGAATTTTAATCGGAAGAGGAATCGGGTTCAGCCGCAAGAACATGGTGGCCACAGGGAATCGGTCAAAAATACAGAGGAGTGTTAATAATTATGTACTTGCTGGACCATCTTCCAACAGAGTTCATGCCAACATCAACACAAATGTGCACACTTTCCATCTGGAGAATACTAGAGTTTGAAATGGAAAGTGGAGTCGTGTGCACATATTCCCATGTGTGTAAGTGTGCAAGAATAGATACACACACCCCCCAATCCAATTCAATACCTAGTTAAAACCAACTAGGTTGCCCAGCCATCAAATTTCTGCCTTTTGGCTGCAGCAACTCTGAGATAGGCCAGTAGAGGGCCTCAAAGAGCTGTGGCACATCAATGTGCTGCCCAGGTCTCAGTACATAGGCATTGACAATACGTGCAGTTATAGAACAGATCTACGCATCAGGTTAACTCACATCATAGAACATAGAACTGTGCCGACCTATTATCCTGCTAAGATCAAACTACCCTGCATTATAATATCGTCCATGTGCCTATCCAAGAGTCGCTTAATTGTCTCTAATGTATCTGACACCACTACCACTGTCGGCATGTTCCGAACTACAAAGCAACAAAATAAAAAACATTTGCGCACACCTGGGGGCATGTAAATGACCAAATGGTGACAGAAGCAAAGTTACTACAGATGCTGGAAATACTCAAACATGCATCTATATTGAGGAAGAGTTAATGCTTGGTGTCTCTTGTTTGCTCATACAGAAGGAGATTAACCTGGAACATTAACAGTTCCTGCTCTCTACACAGATGCTACCTGACTCAAGTACTTTCAAGCATTTGCTGTTGCTTTTTAAAAAAGTGCTGTACCTCCATTGACTACTTGACAAAACTTTATTTTGTTTGCAGAAGAACATTTTTGTTGACAGACAAGTGGGCCTGCTACAATTAGCCACACACTAGAGATGCGTTTTTCCAAGGAGTTAATATGGCCATTCCTTGCTGAACAGGATCAAGCAGTGATGGCCACCTAGTCAATGGCTCACCAGCACCTACCTTCTCTTCTTAGTGAAGTTACCAGAGCCCCAGATGACCACAGGGACTAGTGGTGGTTTAACTAGAGGGTCAGCACATCTCAGAAGAGGTTGAGACGGCAGAGCATTCACAATCATCACAGCGGTGTGGGAACTGAACCTGTGTTAATCAGCTTAGCATCACTACATCACAAACCAGCTGAGATAACCATTAGCATAGTCAGCAGATAGCAACAAGCACCAAATGACACGAGCCCAGCAGAAGTCAATAAAAACCGTGACAAGAGCAACAAAAATAAGCAACACTTTGTAAAATAATAAAAATTGCAACACAGCTTTTTGTTAGTTCGAGTCCTAGATTCTCCAACAGTGGTGGTATTACAATTCACTCAGGATCAATATGCACTTTTTAAGCGCACTGGTGTAGTTTAGAGCAATGGGGTGGTAGGGGATGTTCTTTTCACCCCATGGTTGACCACGACCAGCCTGCCACTGTAATACATTGGAAGGATTTGGAGGTCACCACTTAGCCTGTTTGATCACATCTTCCTTGTCCCCCTCTAGGATTTGATGCACTTGAACCCCAGACTTTTTGGCTCAGAGGCAGGGGTACTATAAGACTTCCTTCCAATATTCCTCAGAGCTTTAACTAGCTTTCCAGAGGCACAAAGATTAGAAAAGTCAATATTATTGTCTTATTATGAGCTGCAGTGGTGATCTGGTGCCCTCGGTGCTTGTGTCAGCATAGGTTTGGAAGCTTGATTGTGCAAGCATGATAGGTTTCCTATTTTACTAAAAAAAAAGAACTACTAGCGTACGAAGTTTGTGATTTTGTGTCACAAGTTAAGCTTCTAGCTTAGTTAGTTTTGCAGATGTAAAAAGCATTAACCATTTAAATCAAATTGCGGTGGAAATCAAATTCATTTTGCAGATTAAGCTAGGCCTCCTGCCCAGTAAAAAGAACTACAAAACACCCCTACCAGGCTCTGATACAAGTGCTGGACTCAAGATGGGACACTGACATTTTATCAGCATATTTCTCAATTTCTCAAATTCTACCTTCCATCCCAAATAAATCAATTAATAAGAAACTAGCAGAGGGGGCTGGGAGAATTTCATGCAGATGAAAGGATGACAAAAACCCTTTTACCTGTGATGCTGAAATCCGTGAAGCGTCTTGTCGGGCTGTGAGATCAGAGGAAGAAACGTTAGCGGGGGCGCCTCGATGTAACCTCATGCTCACTTTGCGCTCTCTCTCAGCCCGAGAGATTGGTCTCGGTGAGGTATTGGCTGCAACAACAGGAGAAAAGCACTTTGTTAAACTGTCTTTTGCCACACAAGTAAAAGAAAAAGGTATAATTTTCTGCTTTGCAACCAGACAACAATGGCAATTGTTTAACTGGAATGCTTTGCTTGGCTGATCCTGCAGGGAGGAACTGGTACTGAGCTGATAGAAGCTTTCACCTTGACTAAGCTACTTCACACTAGTCTACATACATTTGCGGTTTGAAAAGCCACCAAAAAAAAATGCTGTGTATCAGGACCTCCCTCAGAACTAAGCTTTCTACATTCGCTCTACACTGCCTGATCAACAAATCTGTTTCCTGTCCGTTCTTTCACAAATGAAAAGATCTGTCACATGGTCTTTTCATAAGCACTTAATGTACATGCCATGGGGACCAAGCATGTAGGGGGGACCTTCAACACCAGCAAGAGTCACCAGCAAGCGCTACGGAGTAAAAAGAAGGGCTGCACTCAAGATTTTAATCCCAATTACACAACCTTAAGCATATAATATACAAAAGTACTTTGTGCTGCAGTTTAGCAAGTGCTGACTGGTCTCTCTGATACAGAAGTGGGAACTCGTGAGTCAATTAAGAGCTGCTTCCCACTCATAGTTGTACTGTACCAACAGTTTGAGGGTGCAATGACTTTTGGAATCACTGACTCAGAGGGCCAACCACTGGATCACCTAGAGCGTACCACCCTGCCCTCACTATTGTTTTGATGTAGCCGGTGGTATTGGGACACCAGAAAACATACCTCCCTTGGAATAGATCCCTGGATGACACTTGCAAAACTAAGCATGCTTTCATTTAAAGTGGAAGTGTATAACGATGTTCTCTCAGCAAGTTGAAAGTCTGTGGAACTCTCACCCAGACAGCAGTGGAGCTGGGCTGAATAGTTGAGGAAGGCTAGATATGCTCTTGACTAATAAAAGCACAAGGGAAAGGGGAGGCAGAAAGAGGAGCTGAGGCCACTATCCGGATTAAACAGAGCAAGCATGAGGGGCCAAATGGCCTACTTCACCTCCTGATTCATACATTCTTGAAGTTTCTTTTATATACCATTAATTGGATCACGGCGTCACTAGCTAGACCAGAGTTTATTGCCCATCTCTATCTGCTCAGAAGGCAGTTAAGAATCAACCACGTTGCTGTGGGTCTGGAGTCACACATAGGTCAGATCAAATAAGGACAGCAGTTTCCTTCCCTAAAGGACATTAGTAAACCAAATGGATTTTTATGACAATCGGCAATGAATTCGATCATTAGACTCTACGTTCTAGATTTTTATTGATTTCAAATTCCTCCATCTGTAATGGAAGGATTCAAACCTGGGTCCCCAGAACTTTGGGCAGTCTGCACAGACCCAGGTAGTGATAATACCACTTAGGCCATCACCTCCCCTTATCTACTGCAATAGTGCTTTCAACGGAACCAAGACCTATATCATGCTATTCCGAGATAATTCAACCAATTGCTTAGGATCTGAATGCCTGAAGCAGTAATGTCTTTAAAGCAGTCTGTGGTAGAGTGAAATAAGAGAATACTGACCAGACTGCTGTGCTCTTGATGCCTGAGTAGGCAGCACTGCATCTTGTCCATTCCGTAACCGGTTACCCACTGCCCCAGCCCCCGTTCCGGGTGGGAGAACTCTTGTTGCTGAACTACGTGTCTGTACCACACGCTCTTCCCGTTCGTGATCTCTGCGCTCACGCTCACTTTCTTCCGGAGTCCGCCCTGCACCCTGTAAATCAGGGAAGAGGGTCAGTAACCTCATACCTGAGCGACACTACAGTTCATTTGTTGGATGCAAGTCAGAAGGAAAGAGGGATGAAGGTAAATCAAAAAAATATCATAAATCAGGATAACTAAATTGGAAGTGCATGGCAATTCCAGCTGAGGCAATATACATGTCAAAGGCTTCGGCAAATGGGTTTTAAAACACTTCAAAAGTCAAGTCAACCGATTCACTCAAACCTCCCATCCATAGCAGTGACCATCTTCCACATTCAGGCTGTTCAGGAATATACCAATCTCTGGTGATCTTCAATAAGTAATTCCCTTGGCATACCAAAAATAGGACTGGAAATTGCCACACCTCCTTCCCAAGCATTCAAGGTGTTTAACCACCACCTGGTTTTCCTACTCAGCCTGGTGAGCATCAGGCCCCAGAAAATGCCAGATATTCTGAAGTGGGCTGTGCTGATCAGGTCCCTGGGAGCATGCGCTTATGGTCAAATAGATGGTTGGTGTAATAAAGGGGAGGGCGTTAAAGCTGTTAGTGGGAGAATTAAAATGGACCAGTTCAGTGGGAATACTTGTCAATAAAAAAAAATACGAAAGCGCAAAGACTTGGGAAAAGCTAAAATGTCTCCTCTGCTGCAGGAGTGGCAACTGATAGGAATGTACACAGTGGCACTACTTGACAGGAAAATCATATCACAATAAATCACCACAAGGTTAGAAAACGAATAACCAAATCCTTTGCATAAGGAGAGGCAGAACTAAAGAATTTCATACTGCAATGACTCAGGAGGTGTATGACGTGCCAGATTTACTAAAAATAAACAGAACAAATTGGTGACCAGTGACTAACAAGGATGAGCTTTTCTAGCCAAGAGTGCTGGCTTCATTTGGATCTCAATTAATCAATGCCCCGGAAATAAAAATGTGTTGATTCTCAGAGATCCAGGCAGTTTATACATTTTCTGCTTTTTGAGTGACAAAAAAAAAAAGCCAGAATTTTTCAGTTCTTTATATGAACTGTACTTCAAAAATATAGTGTAGCTAAAGAAAGGGCTGAACTTGTTTAATGTCTTTCACACCTGTGGAACATCCAAGGCACTTGACAGCACAAACAAATTGCACTCAGCATGGTCCTACAACATCAAGATTAGACTTTTAAAATAAAAGTGTTGTCAGTTAGGTTGGCCAGGACACCACAGAGAAGGTCTGCAATCTTCACACTGGAAATTGGTTTGAAATCTTATGGGCAAACTGCACTTCAGACAGTACAGCACCCTCTCAGTACTGCATTGGATTTCTGGATCCAGATTTTGCACTCCAGTCCCTGGAGTGGGACTTGGCGGAACTCAACCTTGGCGGCAAGTGTTCTGCCTAAGCCACAGCTGACATGGTCAAGCAGAGATGCCCCAAGGATGTGATCAGTGCAATGTAATTTTATTTTCTCACTTGATGAGTAACCGAGTTGCACACAAAACGAATGCCTCAAGTCACTCTGAGAAAGACTATGTTGCAACATGGAAGCATACTTTCCTGGTGGTGAGAATGGAAGGAAAATATCTTGGACGCGCCCCCGGGGGGGGGGAGGAGGATAAAAAGTCATGTTGCCAGCACCAAATTTTACAAGTTTAACACGCCTGCACTTACAAACTTCAGCATGTTCCAATCAAAGACGTAGTCGTATGAGAAGCCCTGTCGGTGGAATAAGTTCCTGAAAAGCTGTCGTAGGTAGGAGTAATCGGGCTTGTCATCAAAACGCAAGGAGCGACAGAAGTTCAAGTAGGTAGAAAATTCAGCTAAGAGGGGTAAGGGAAGGGGGAAAATAAAAAGATTAGGATCACAGTAACATTGAAACAGATCAATTAGCTGGGAAATACTGGAGAAGAGCATAGTGATAAACATGATATAAAAAGAGATGACAAGCAGTAATGGGGCAGCGAGGAGGGGAAGGGAGGGACACTGGGCAAGAAAAATGCATACAAGCTCCCAAGTTCTCCTCCATTTATTCCAACTGAAAACTAACAACTGAACAAAAATGCCAGGCAATGCAAGGCTTCAGGGGAAGACAGACCAAAAAGGACCTACCCATCTGGGGGGATCCAGGAAGGGAATGACAAACAGGACACAGAATAAATTAACCTGAATAGGTACAGCAAGAATTGCAACTTTGCAAGGTGAGGAAATAAAAACAAAGCAGCAGCACAGAAATCAAGACCCATTTTAATTAGCAAGAAGAAATAACTGCTTAATCCTCTAAATCCTGCACAGACAAAAATTTATATTTTGCAGAATTCTCAATCCGTTCCGATTTAAAAAAATACAAGAACATATAATCCAGGAAAGGCCCTGAAGAGGAAAAAAAAAGATTAAAGAAAGAAAATTAAATGTGATTTTGAAACGCGATTCTGAGGGGACTAGGCAGGGTGGATGCTGAAAGAATGTTTCCTCTATTGGAATGACTAGGACTAGGAGACAGTTTAAAAATAAAGGAGACTCACATTTAAAGACAGAGATGAGAAGCTTTTCTTAACTCAGGTCAGTCATTCATCTGTGGAATTCTCTGCCAGAGACCAGTGAAGACTATACCTTTGAATGTTTTTAAAAGCCAAACTGGATACATTCTTGATTAATAAAGTCAAATGTGATAGAGTTATGGTCAGGAAAGTGGTGCTTTGATCCCACACATACTAGGGATGACGATATCAAGTAGGGTACAGACTCGAGGGCCAAATGACCTACTCCTGTTAATTCATATCCTTGTATAATTCATGGTCTTACAACTGCCATAAATGCTTAAAAAACATAAAGTGTTTAAATTCATCCATATGCATCACAAACTATATTTACCAAGCTACTGCCTCTTAGCTACACAACATTGTTTAACACAGGTTTAAAATGAAAGCGCAATTCAGAAACTTGTTTGGCCAGAGTCAGATCCTGCAATTTTTGTTGTAACATTTCAAAGTGAGGAACATTTTAAATAAAAAAAAAAAACACATTCTACCCTATTATAAAAGGATGCACCTACAGCCGTACTGTACATCAGGACATTTGAAGTTAGCTGAATGTCTATTCAAAAGCAAACTTGGGCATAAAAAGATCACACACACACAAAACAAAATCTGCCCAACAGCACATTGGTCAGGGGCTCCATGTCAGTTCTGCAACACTTCTGCCATGTTAGTGATGGACCCTGGGAATTTTATGCAACTTAACTGCACAATCCAAGATGGAATGAGAAGTTGGTGATAAGATGATATCATGTCACTGTGCCTCATGTTCACCAGCATCACGTCAGGTTAAAAATGGCTGACTTCCTTACAGCAGACTTGGCATTAATTCAGCGAACTGTCCACCAAACTCAAAATTGGCACCACGGTAAAGTGCCTGCCAAGATGGGCCCATCTGTTGAACAGCTCAGCACGTCTGAAAACCTAAACTAGCTTATTTCTGATCGATAGCTAAACAATTTAGTAAAGTTACCCAAGACATAATCTAGGAGATGGAGAATAACAGAAGCTTGTGTGGAAGTGCCGTGACGCCCCTCTGTACCCTCTCAAAGGAAAATTCACATCACACCTTGGGGCCAACTTGGGTGACTGAACATTAATTCTGTACTAAGCTAAACCGATCAAAGCATTGACTTCATTATGTAGCATTCAGAGCCACTAGCAGGAGGGGCATCATTTACTCATACCTAACGTGGAAGTGGAGAAGTCACATTGGGACACTGGTAAGATCAAGGGTACAGGAGGAAGAAATGCCAGGGTGTGTAAATGCCAGTGTGTGTGCGAGAGAGATCACCACCCAATGAACATACTACAAAATGCATACCATGACAGAATGAAGACACAAGTAGGTCTGTGTGCAAATACTTTTCTTGTTTGACTAACCTCATCACCTAGCTTCAACTGCAAAGGGCAGCAGCTTAGGCTTGGAATTGGAGGGATACCAAAGTCCATGCCATCAGGAAAGGGGAGGGAGCGAAAAACAAGGGAAATAATCCAAGGAGATCTTAAAACTGGGTGCCATCCCTACATTATCAAACAGTAAACAACCACTTTGAACAGGAACCAGAGGCACTCACACGGATAGCTCTTGCACAGCACTTCAATTGGAGTTGACATCTTTTTCTCACTGATGCGCTCATACTTCTGCCGTTTTGTGGCTGCTTTGAGTCCCTGCCATGGCAACGAGCCCAAGTTAAAATACATCAGGACGTAACCCAGTGACTCCAGGTCATCACGGCGACTTTGTTCTGTGGAGATTTTTTGTTATTTAAAGAGTCAGGAGCCAAGATTTACTTAGAATAACTAGCAGTGGTATTAAAAGGGATTATGTTAAAAACCACCATCCCATATATTTGTGAAAAAGCATCTCCCAATGCCCAAGTCAAACATTTCTATAGTAAACTTTGTCTGGTGTTGACAGAAAACTGTTCGAGTCCTGTTCATCAATTTGGCTCCTTACATCCTCAGTCCATGCACACCAACATCACTCCTTCCCACACCACCACCACCCACAAACCAAATATCCAACCATTCTCTCCTGCTAATTTTTCCAATCCATTAATATCTTAGGAGCCCTCAAGTGCCCTTTCTGCAGTAGGTACTACTTTGGTCACAGTGCGACCACTTGCTCACCGATGCCCAGATGAGTGTTGATAGAGGCATATCGCGCTGTGCCGGTCAGATTCTTGTTTTCCCGGTATGGGATATGTTGGTGAGTCCGTGCATCACGGTACTTCTTGGCCAAGCCAAAGTCAATGATATAAACAAGATTGCCCTTCTTGCCCAAGCCCATGAGGAAGTTGTCTGGTTTAACGTCACGATGGATGAAGTTTTTGGAATGAATGTACTCAATTCGACTGATCTGAGAAAAATAATTAAGCCGTGAGTACAAGGGATCACAAATCAAGGATGCAGCAATCTGCTCCTTCAAAAGATTAATATATTAGCCTACAAGGATTCACCAACTTCACCTCGGTTTGCTTCTCGCGATAGACATCCTTTTTAAAAGTTCTCACAACAGTCCTGGCTGATTTAGGAACTCAAACCTCGCCACTTCCTGCAAGCTGACACTCTTCCCTATTACTGAGTCTGCCAGGAAGCCAAGAAGCAATTCCACACTTTAAGATTCAGAATGGCTCTCTTCAGCTTTTGTTTAAAATGGGGGGACATCAGCACAAGGGAGGAGGGCAATAACAACTTCAGCCCCTTATTTGCCAAGAAACAGGGAAAGGAGTTTAGCAGCAAAAAGGGTTGAGGGGCAATAACAGACATTTAAGAAAATAGCTAATGGCTCACAAACATACATCCTACTGAAAGGAGGACGACTGTAGGAAGGGGATAAGCCAACCATGGTTAAATCAGGGAAATTAATGATTGTATAGTTTGTTCTTTGAATTTGATACTATGTGCAAAAAGTTTAGTGGTAAGCAAGAGGATTGAAAAAGTTTTCAAAACCAAAAAGACCAAACAAAATGGGAGAAGATAAACTTTGAGGGAAAACTTGTGAGGAATACCAAGACAGATAGCAAGAAGGAGCTTAAATATATGAAAAGGAAAAGAAAGGCCCTTTTGAGAACCAGGCTGATATACAATAACGGAGAACTAGGAGACGGCTAGGAGTTGAAAAAAAATGACTGGCTAACTTATACAAGACAAGTTAGAATAAAGGGACCATTTTTAAGGTGGCAACTTCTAATTAGTGGAGTGCCACAGGGATCAATGCTGGGCCACAATTATTTACAGTACATATTAATGGCATGGATGAGGTAAGTGAATGTACTATAAGTTTGCAGATAATACAGAAGTACGTAGGAAGGTATGTGGTGAGGATAACAAGTCTGGAGGAGGAGTATTGAAAAGTGAGTAGGAAAAAGCTTGGCAGACAATAAGTGTGGGGAAATAAGGTTAGGCACATCGGCAGCAAGAAAAAAAAAGGAGCTGAATATGGTTTAAATGGAGGATGACTGCAGCAAGACAGCAGAATTTGGGAGTCCTCGTACACAAGTCTCAAAAATCTAGAATACAAATTCAGCAGGTAATTCAGAAGGTAACTGGAATATTAGCCTTTATTGCTAAGTGAATGGAGTTTCAAAATAGGGATTTTTTTCCTAAAACTATTCAAGGTACTAGTCTGACCACAACTGGAATAATGAAGAGTTTTGGGCTCCTTGTCTAAGGAAAGATATACTCGCACAGGAGGTAGGTTCAGAAGCTTCACTGGACTGGGAGATGGCCGTACTGAAGCACACAAGATTCTTAGATGACTTGACAGGTTAGATACAGAAAGGTTGTTTCCCCTTGTAGAAGGGTCTAGTACCAGAGAGTATTCTCTCAGAATACCAGAATGCCCATTTAAGAGAGTTAAGGAGGAACTGTTTTCTCTAAGAAAGTTGTGATTCCATGGAATTCTTTATGCAGAAAGCTGGGTTAAGTATATTAAAGACTGAGACAGAGAGTTTTAAATCAGTAAGGGAATCAAGGGCTACAGGGAAATGGCAGGAAGTGGAGCTGCAGATTATCAGATCAGCCATGACCTCACTGAATGGTGGAGCAGACTCAATGGGCTGAATAGCCTAACAACAAACTTTGTAATTAGAGTTTATGAACAACATGATGCTACACACTTTAGCTATTGGAATTAAGATTCTGAAAGTGTGCATCTGCTGGTTTTGCTTTCCTTACATTCCACCCTCTATTGCTCTCTTCACTGGGTTTCATTTCTATAGCTTGAATGTCTAAGTTTAGTGCAAAATAGTGGTTGCTGTTGGTTCTTTCAACATTAAGGAACAAGCAACACAGTGACTTGTATTTATAAAACACTCTTAATGAAGTACAAAAAAAAAACTACGGATGCTGGAGATCAGAAACAAAAACAGAAATTGATGGACAAACTCAGCAGGTCTGGCAGCATCTGTTAGAAGAAAGCAGAATTACATTTAGAGCCCAGCAACTCTTCAGGGGAAAAAAAAGGAAGAGTTCTGGACTCGAAACATTGGCTCTGCTTAAAGTTGGAGAAGATTTGTAGCTCAAGTTGTGGAGGAGCTTGCAGACACGCTCGTTAAGCTAGTGGGTTTGGTTGTAAATATTTCGTCACCCTGTTAATATCATCAGTGTGCCTTTGGTGAAGCATTGATGTTCTGTCCCCCTTGTTACTTACATGCCTTGGTTTGCTAGGATGGTTGCTAGTACCTCCAGTTTTATTTCTCAGTAGTTTGCACACTGGATCTAATTCAACGTGTTTGTTGATGGAGTTCCAGTTGGAATAAAGGGCCTCCAGGAATTCCCTAGCGTGTCTCTGTTTGGCTTGTGCGATTATCAATATGCTATCCCAGTCGAATGTGTCCTTCGTTGTCCCTCTGTAGTAAGACAGGTGAGAACTGGTCATGTCTCTTGGTGGCTAATTGGTGTTCATGTATCCATACACCCCAAACCGGAACAAAACCGACAAACATTGTGTTTCTCAGTCCTTGCATGGTATTTTGTATGTTACCCCAGTTTTCAGTACGGGATCCTTTACGTTCATCAGTAGCTGTCATAAGGTGGTTGTCAGTTTGTGGTCTGAGTAGTCTTGTGGTCATCCCAGAAACGTCCTTGATGTATGGTAGGGTGATTAGCAAGTCTGGTCATATTGTGTCTGCCTGCTGTGGTCTGTCTCAGAGCTAACAGCAGATTGTGCTTTTTGGGTATCCATTTCTTTTGAAGACTCTGTATTAAAAACAAGTGCTCCTGTTCTAGCTGCATAGTTCCAGGTTGGAACGGCAGTTACTGACGAACGTAAAGGATACCGTACCCAAAACTGGGGTAATATACAAAATATCATGCAAGGACTGGGAGACAAACTACATAGACAATTTTCTTCTGGTTTGGCCTGCATGATACACGAACATCAATTAGCCATCAAGAAACACGACCAATTCTCAATTGTCTCACTACACACGGAAGAGGGACGCTAATTCGACTGGGACAACACATTGATAAATGACACAAGCCAAACAAACAGACACGCCAGGGAATTCCTGGAGGTCTGGTATGTTAACCGGAACTCCATCAAACAAACACACTGAACTGGACCCAATTATACAAACCGCTGAGAAATAAAACCAGAAGTAACAGCAACCACCCCAGCAAACCGAGGCGCATAAATAACAAGCAGGACAGAACACCGACGCTTCACCAGAGGCACACTGACAATATTACCTAACAGGGTGACGAAATATTTACAACCAAACCCACCGACTCAGTAAGCATGTCTACAACGTCATTAACTGCGCTTTCTTCCAACAGATGCTGCCAGACTTGAGTTTCTCCAGCAATTTCTGTATATTTTTGAACCATAAATTCACAAGATGCTACAAACCAAGGATAGGCAAGGAGAGACTGTTGAAAAAAGGGATTAAATTCAGGGATGCACAAGATGCCAGAATTTGAGGAAACAGAGAGAGATCTTAGAGAGGACTGCGCAGCTGAGGGTGGTTACAAATATAGGAATGCGAGAGTACATAAAAAGGGGTTTAAATTCAAGGTCGAAAAGGTTTAGAAAGGAGTGTTGCTGGGTTAGAAGCCAACTTGGCTGAGCAAGGACAAGAGTAACAGGTGAATGGGTCCACGTCAGAGTTAGGATACAGCCATCAGAAAATGACGATTGTACCAGCGCAAACACAACCCTAATGCTCTCAACCCTCTTCCCACTTGTAAAACCCTGAAAATCCATACCATTTGGTCTGCAAGGAGGAGCACAGTCTTCAGACTGAACTTGCGTGAGCAGAAGTTGAAGAGGTCTTCGAGACTAGGACCCAGTAGCTCCATCACCATCACGTTGTAATCTCCCTCAGCACCACACCATTTAATCGAGGGAATCCCAACTGCAGACAACAGAACCCAACAACATACCAGGTCACCATAACATAATTATTTGCTTTGCAACTGTAATCTACAAACAAAAAACAACTAATGAAGCCGCACTACTGCCAGCTGATGGAACAAAGCCCCTCTCTTCCCACTCTTTCACTGCTGTTGGGATGTTGGTACAGCATGCACATAGGATCCGTTCAATTAACACAGGTTAGGGGAGAAAAAAAAATGCCAAATACGTTGTTGCTGCGTACAGAAAATTCTAATAGACAGACACATTCAGAACTCTTCACAATTAAAATTCAGTTCTGTGTACAAATTCCAGATCAGAATGATGTAATCATGGCAGCTGCACTGCTGCAGTATGATTAATCTTAAAAAAACAAAAACACACATTTATAAACATGCGCCTGGGCATGCGGGGCTTTGAGCAGGAAATGACATGTTCAAATGTTTAGATCCGAAAACCTTCAGGTACCAAACCAGCAGCTCTGTAGAAATCTTGTTTTATTGCCTCGTGATGACATTTCAAAAGAAAACAAACATTAAATTCTAGGTTTAATTTATAGTGATCCAAACAAGATGGTAATTTGAAACAGCTACTGTGGAGTCAATTGATAACAATTTACAGCTGTTCCAAGTGTGGAGCTTCTGTCTATCATGGTTTAAAGATCATATTCAACCTAGCAAAGGAATACAGATTTGGATTAAAAACTGTATGCAAATCTAACCCACATTTAATAATTAAATCTTAGCCAAAGAGATATACCTGCATATACTTGGAGGCATATTTGGTTGGTGGGATGTATCGTTATTCTAGGTGGAAGCTAATACTTTATGGCACTATAGTAGATAGATGTGCCCAGTGAGGATATTTGGACAAAGTGCACTGGAAAATAATTTTAAATCAAATCAAGACAAACAAACTAGAAACCAAAAAAAAAAAACCCACTCTTGCCTTTGATAGCCATCGACTGATGTGCTAGAAGGGGCTGATAGAGGATTTCCAGTGAGGACAGTCATTGGTAGACAAAGTCAGAAGTCACACGACACCAGGTTATAGTCCAACAGGTTTATTTAAAAACATGCTTTCAGAGTGCTGTTCCTTCATCCAAAAGCTTATGATTTTAAATAAGCCTGTGGGACTATAACCTGGTGTCGTGGGACTCTGAATTTGTCCACCCCAGTCCAACACGGGCAGCCACGATGTGGCCTAACCCTCATGAAGAACAGGTGATATAATCACAGCATCAGAAGCATACAGCAACAATTAACACAGCCAGGTGAGGACGGGAGGTGCCTACATGCACGCACAGACCCACCTCTGCTCACTCATTAACTGAACACCTTTGGTTGAATGACAGACAAGCCGATAACATCTAGATGAGTTTTATTTTTCAGCAAACAATTAAGATTACTCCAAATAATGACAAAGAAAAACAAACTGCACACTGAGCTCATTCCTATTGTGTTAGGTCTCGTAGCAGATATGCGACAGACCTGGAAGGGACATGATAACATCACCAAATCATGGCACAAGACGGAATGCTATAAAGATCTCAAATCACCATTTTAAAAAACAAAATTCCTTTTACAGCATGACATGCTGAGGACAGGTACTATTGGCTAGTCTGCCATTATACTGGAGGGGAAGGGGGAGGCACTTTCTGCTGCCACCTCCCATCCTCTCCTGAAAAACCTTACACCCAAACATGGAAGTGCCTGCTATTGTAATGTACCTAGTGTAATCTTAGTTGTATGCTGAAAAGTAACACTTATCTAGGTATTAGAGATAAAAGGTACTGCAGATGCTGGAGAATCTGAGATAACAAGGTGTGGAGCTGGATGAACACAGCAGGCCAA